>LPNX010328359.1:171643-324451 GCA_001517045.1 Pseudotsuga menziesii | reverse complement strand
TTTGGATTTTAACTTGGTTATATAAGTTAAAGTTGAATTTGATTGAGATTAATAAAGAATGGTAAAACATATTAAAAATTATTATTTTAGTATATTTTAATCTTGTAATTATATTATGTAGCATGAGAATTGCTTTTTCTTTTTCTTTTTCTTTTTTGTTTTTTTAGGAAATTTGTTTTCTAAGTTTTGATGTTCTATAAAACTTGGTAACCTGTAGGAAACTTTCTGAATCTAGATGGTTGGGAACTTATTGTGAACTTTATCTTATGAAATTGGGAAGTTGGGAACTTTCTTCCGGACTCTCTCAACAGACCATGCTAGAGTTTTCAGTCATCCCTATGCTAACAACTACCACTAATCAACCATAGATGTAAATCTATTTTGACTTTTTATATATTAAATAAATGAATGTAAATTTAAATATTTTACTATTTACTCTATGAATTCAAAAATGTTTAAGTAATTGGATTACATCTATTGTTAATTGGAATACGAAAAACAAAATTCATATATACATTTAAATAAAAATTACTAAAAGGTTCTGGTTAAAAGTATAATATAAGGATATGTTAAGTGATTTTGTTTGTGTTAATGTTTTTTTACTTCTCTATGTATTTTCTCTTCTCATGTGTTTTCAATTATTTATTTTATATATTTATATTTTTTGGGAACCTACTTGCATTATCCCCAAATTTGGGGAATGTATACCCAAGTTCCTCAAGTTCGAGCGTTCCGGAAACTTGTGCAACAGTCCCATCTTAAACACATATTTATCAAGCATTTAAAAAAACCAATTTCTAGAAATGTAATTTATTATTTTACCTTAGTGTTTTAAAAAATAAAATCCAATTTCTAAAAATGTAATTTATATTTTTAGCTAAAATTTTTTACACAATAATAAAAACTTCCAAATTTGTAGTTTTATTTTTTATTATTTTGACCAATTAGTTTACACCAAATCCTCAAGGAGGCTGTGACTTGTACATGTTAGAACGGACCAAGTCCTCCACGGAGGCTGTGACTTGTACTTGGAGTGAGTTGTTTCCACGTCAAATCCTCATCCACTCATTCATGACACGTCCCCACTTCCATGAAGCCGGTGAGCGGACCGCAGGCCATTTCTACGCGCACACAGTCTCCATGGCTGCCAAATATAAAAAGCCCTTACGCTCATTCTTCCTTCAAATCTCATAATTCTCCGCAACATCCCTCTTCAAGTTGTTGAACAGGTCTAGAGATCGAACCGCACAGAATAGGTGTTTATTGTGTTTTGACGCAGAAGTACTTCCAGAGATAGAAATTCCATGGCTGCAACACCGACATGCATATTTTGCTCCCCTGTAATGAAATGTGGCCTCCACAGGCTCAGAATTCCAAGGCCAGAAAAGGTGTGCGAGCAGGGGCTGAAACGTCCTCAGTTGAATGGTGGCAGGTCACGGAGGATGCGGGGATCGGAGCAGTCGCCGGCCCGAAGATCAGAAAAATATTCCGTCCACGGAGAAGTTGCACGGAGGGCTCTGCTGTTATCCACTAGCCATCCTTCGAGCTCTCAGAGAATCCGCAGAACAAATTTCCAAAGAACGCCAACAGGCTCAGCAGAGTTTCTATGGCAACCGAAGAATTTTGATTGATATTGTAAAACTGTCCTGATGATCGTAATTGCGAAGCGATATTATTTGATGGATCCCTAACTTTTGTATTACAAGAAATTATATTTCTTCCCTCATGTAGAAATTATAACAAATTATGAATTCGTACAAAATATTGTTTTTATTCATTTTATTTATTTTTATGAAATATTAAAGTGTTCTGTAATATTTAAAATTGAAGTATAAGCGGTTTTGTAAAAATAAATAGTAATTTTAAAGTATTGTTTTAATATAATTTTAATTTTATTCATGGTTGAGTTTTTGTTTAATAAAATAATTTTATTTTTTGGTGTGGTTTTTTGTTTAAAAAATTATGATTCAAAAGCATTTAAGTTGAGAATGGCATTTCGTCTAGGTCATATTAACTTTTAATTAGGTCATATCAACCCTCAACTGGTTACTGATTTTGAGTGTTTCTTCTTAACTAGTTTAAATGCTACAAAGTGATCTATCTACTTTTTGATAAAAGAATACATAGAAGATAAGTTAACTACTAAAAAATCAGTAATCAACATTGAAAAAGGCTCTTGAAGGAATAAATTAATCAACAATCAAGATGAGAAACATTAAAAATAATAGTAAGAGATATGATCACAATTGGGTTGATGAAAATGAAGTGAGAGAGAAAGCTAGAGAGACGATGATACAAAAATGAGCAAAATTGAGATAATAGCAAAAGATTATCAATCAACCCATTGCTTAACCTTTGGTTAATCTAATAGGAGAGTCTTTAGGGAATTCAATCTAGGGAAATATCTATGATTCTTCATGTTTCTATTTAACTATTAAAATTCAAATCTATTTATTTCTTTAGGTTTCTATTTAGCCATTAAAATGCACATCTATTATATAATTCTTGAAGTCGATTCCTTGGAATGTTTACTCAAAGCCATTGAACAATTGAATAAATCAATGTGAAACCTGAACATTCAAGCAATGCAACTAACCAATTTAATTCCTCTTTATTGAGGACACAAAACACATTATAGTCTAAGTTAGGACTGTTGGGCTAGGTATCCAAATAATTGTCCTCTATCATTTCTCATTTGAAACATAATTGGTTTGCTATGAAGCTTGAAATCCTTATATGCCAAGAGTGAAAAAACCAAGATAATAATGATGTGGTTCCTTAGGATGATAAAGTCGAGGCTGTTAGAAAATAAAACACATAATAAGCAATCACACATAAGGAATAAGAACATTTTTACTTTGGAAACCCAAACCAAGAAAACTAACTTTGATAGATCTATTACACTTTTTACCATTCCTACCAAGGTATGGCCAATCTAGCCATATCATTGGCCACTCTCAGGTGATCTACATTAGAGTGACTCAAGCCCTTAAGTAGGATTCATCACATGCAATACCATAGGAAAATACAATGGGTTACCTGCTAACCATGGGTCTGTAAACTATCAATGATAAACCCATGTTTGACTCTTTAACTGAGTTAAGATTAACCTAACATTCCCTTCCACAGAGGTGGAGACTTTCTCAAAAGGAGGGGATGTGTGGTTAGCTTCTACAAGTACCCATTCATATCATGGTGTATGTTTGATTGAATTAAGTAAATCTTTTCACGTGACTCTAAGAGGGAGTGGTTTTTTGAATATGAAAAGTAGAATGGAGGAGGTGTTTTCTTTGGAAGTGACTTGATGACCAAAATCATAGGACGTGGAAGAGTTAAGTTCTTGTTGAAGGATGCCGAAAGGAAAATAAATCTCATTAGGGTTTTTCACATTATAGATCTAGCTAGAAAATTGGTATCCATTAGTAAGAATGACTAATGCATGTGTGTAGCCAGTGTTTTCAAAATAAAAATGAAAAATTGTTCGATGATCAACGGTCTTGATGAAGGGATTCAAAATGGAACCCTATAGAATGTATTGGAAAGAACTCAAAATGGAACCCTATAAAATGTATTGGAAAGAACTATCATTGATGGGTGTAACAATTATGTTGTTCTATCTTTGGAAAATTGACAATTCAATGGCATCAAAGACTAGGACATATTGGAGAGAAGGGACTTTGAGCATTACATGGTAAATTTATGGTTGAAGCTATTTCTTCTTGCACACTAGATTTAAATATATGTGAGCATTGCATATATGGAAAATACAATCATGTAAGATTTACATTTGGTGCTACAAGAGCAAAGGGAATTTTAGAGCCAATACATAATGACGTGTTTGGATCTATGTATGTTCCATCATTAGGTAAATATTTTTATTGTGTTTCATTTGTAAATTATTTCTCAAGCAACATATGGATTAATTTACTTCTAAATTAATTGGAGGTATTCAATAAATTTGAAGAATTGAAGGCTCTTGTACAAAATCAAGCAAATAAGAAAATAAAAGTGCCGAGGACAGATAATGGTGGAGAGTTCTAAAGTAATTGGAACACCCTTGGCCTAAATAAAGGTGTCGAGGACATATAATGGTAGAGAGTTCTAAATAAATTGTAACACCCTTGGCCTAATCCCCTAGTCTGATTGGGTCCAATTATAATTGTTGACTATGATTTCCTGAAAGGATGAACAATTTGTGTTTTACAATTATTAATATTAAAATCCACAACTAACTGTGATGAGGTATTATGCTGAAGATATTGAAGACCCGTGTATTCACTAGAGTTTTAAAGGGGGGTTACATGTGTCTTAGTGGAGAAACCCTACTATGACCTTACCCTTAAGTCATGATTTAAGCTTAATTCCCTTTTTATTAACTTAAAACATGTTTTATGATAAGATAGGAATTAAGTGTGATTAAGAAGAATAATTAAAAGTTAATTAAGTGAAAGACATGGCTCGTGGGAGAGACCACGTTGTGAAATGAAAGTAAGACGAACGGCCATGGGAGTTCCTCTTTGATTTCTCTAGATTTTTTTTTTCCTTTTTAGGACGCTTGAACCTCTTAGGAATTGACATACTTTGAACAACACACTAATGGAGGAATATTTATTTATTCAAAGATCAAATCATTTTAGACTAACCAAATGCCCCTCATGACTAACATTGGTAATGACTTATATTTTTTAGAAAACAAATCCATGCACCACGTATTTAAACCCTCATGTATGGATGTGCCTCCATAACTTCCTTAAAGACCAGAGACCCTTTCTAGTTCATGCCATACTTGAACAACATATGAAAAACACATGAGAAAAATTAGAATCAATGGATTGCACACTAGATTTGCAAAGAATACACCAACCCATGCCATATTTACCGGTTTCTATAAGGTATCATAGGTGAGTACTTTGTTCCTCAAGTCTATCCACATAAATGTTTGGGACTTTAAAGGGAATTTAAACTTCCAAATAATATTCCACCACCAAATCAAATGCTCCTACCATGCAAAAGAACTTAAATCCCAATATCTGACTTTTGGAGTATAGATAACACTTATTGGATTCTTACCCCGTAGGATTTTTCCCTCCTCATCCTCTATCCTCACAGGGCTAACTTGTAAAGCATGAATATATATTCTCCTTTTAATTCCCCCCTATCAATAAAAACCAACATTTTAGTTGATTTCCACTCTTGATGCCAAATGATGGTTGCTTTAGGAAGGGCTATCTTTCTAAAGAAAGAAGTATCCATATCTTCAAAGTTTCTAATTAAACCCTCAAATAATTTGAAACCTTCACCATGTCCAACCCAAGGGCCATAACCTATTCTCACCATTGAACCTTCCTAACCGTCCAAACTAAACAATGCCCAACCAAAGGAAAATATAAAACCATGGATCTCCATATAATAGACAGATTGTGCCATTTTTTGGCAAGCTTCCTAATCCACTCCCTTTGTTTAGGTTGAATGTATTTTTAATTAATAACTTTACACCACATAACTGTACCTTCAATTAATCGCCATACACACTTCATAACCAAGGCCTTACTAAATAAATGGGTATTCTTTAACTGCAAGTACATTATTATTTCAAATGGCAATGAAGTTCCACCTTAGCCAAGCTAATCCTCACTTATCTTTGTCTCCAGGCCAAACAAATATACTCCTTAGTTGCCTAATTTTATAAAGTATCTCTTTGGGATTAAACATCAATGACATCTGCTACATCAGAATTAACTCCATCACAAAATTTAACCAACATTAATCGACCATCACAATATAACCAATGACTATACGAGAAACAAAGCTTATTCACCACCTTGGAAACAAGCCATTTCTTGTCTATAATACCCGAATTTTGATCCTTGGAATGTGTTAAATCAAATAGTATGTAAAATGATGTAAACATGCTAGTAATGATTCCTAGTGTAAAGATGAAGGCCAAGGCCCGACTAGTGAATGGTTACGCGTGTATGATGTAAATATCCATTTAAAGACTATGTGCTAGTCTTTTCATGATGGCTCAAAGCTATGTAAATATTTTTGTTGGAATATAATAAAATGGTACAATATGGTCATGTAAAGAGAACTATAGGGACATTGATTCCACTAGAGGGGAAGAGGAAAGGGGACCTATGGGAAAGTAAATTCCCTTTTCTCAATTGCCAGCTTCATAACTCATCTATTTTATGCAATGTGCCTTAAAAGAGCCATTTACCTCCTTTGAATTATTGGACCTAATCATTAAACACGTGTGCACAGTTGGTGGGAAAGTCTTATAATGAAGTTATGGAAGCATGATTTGAATGTACTCCATATGACAATTGTAAGAATTCTTCATTCTATTTTTAGAAGTAATGCCATCTTTTATTTCCATCCATCCTGTCATTTACCAATTGATTCTATCACTCACTCTGCATGCATAAGTTCATACACTATGTAGTTTCCAAGTTGTTCTCTCCATTTCCAATTAACAAAAATGAGAAATGAGTCTAAAACCAACACCATAAAGAGAAATTACAAACATTAGAGGGACTATGATGGTTGTAGGTAAGCATGGAGGCTAGACAAGATAGAAAACCTTCACCTATTGAACAATTGCCTCTCCTTAGATTCTTAATAAGCTAGGATTTGATTTTACATTGAATTCTATGAGAGAATACAACACGTTGAACTTTTTCTACACACACTGAACAACATTGTAAGGGATGGGTACTCTAATGGATTACTGAGAAGAGAGTCCCATGGTTGGCATGGATACATGAGATCATTGCAATGATCTGTGGTGATTGGATTGGATAAGCACAAGATCAATTGGGTTGGGCTAAGAGAGAGTGAAGCCTACAACTATTTTTGTTCTTTGATGGCCTAATAGTTCGGTTTGGGGTTGGTATTTATAACTGATACCTACGGTTGGTTCATTGTTACATAATCCAATTTCTTGGATCTTCTTCGATTAAAAGATAAGTATTTATTGTTGTCTATGAATATGCAAATCTATGTTTTTTCCTATTATTAAAATTGTATTATTATGCATGTTGTGTGTGAAAATTGGTTGTTGTTCTACTACACTTTATGTTCATGCACACGCATTTCTTAAAACTTAGGTTTTCATAGGGGTTTAATTAGTTATGAATTTGAATATTGGCCCCTCTAGGGTTGGATTTTGAAACATGGAAATCATAATTACCCATAATATGGTTGGGATGTTGGAAATCATAATTACCCATAAGAATTTGGTTTGAGTTCAAAACTAGATACTCTATGCTATGTATCTAAATAATTATAAGCCATTATTTTAAATATTAAATATAGAGTTAGTAAACTAACGTAGGGTCACACCAATATTTCATCAAGCGGTGTGTATTAACCTATAAAAGGTTATCTCCATTATTGTAAAGAAACCATCATATTATTAAATTATATTTTATCGTGGGTTTAAAATATGAATCATGTGGGTTTAGAAATTCTTTTTTGCTCCAAGTGGTATCAGAGCCATCGGCTCCTCGGCACCTTCCGCAACTCGACTCAACCTCCACAGTCGCACTGTTCCATTTTTTTTCTCCATGCTCAACCTCCACCACCGTCCATCTTCCCTTCTGTGCACTCCTCCCAGTCCTTGCACACTCCTTCCATCCCTGCGTGTCCCTTCTGTGCACCTCCACGCCGGCCACCTACCACCCTGCTCCCTCTACCACCCTCGCTACTCCCTTTTCCACCTCTTACCACCCTTCTCCACCTCCTACCACCCTTCGCCACCTCCTCCATCTGCCACATCTTCTATCTTCATGCCACCATCCTCACGTTGTCACTCCACATGACCTGCACAAAAAAACAAAAAAACAAAATATTATAATATATATATATATTATAGTTATAATATATTATATTTATAATATTCTTGATTTATTTTATATTAAATAATAAAATAAAACATTTTATTATATAATAATTAATTATTATATATATATATAATCACCATTCTTATTAAAAATTCCTCCCTGCACAAGAAAAATGTTGGAGATGAATGAAATTAAAGAAAGAATGGCGAAATTAGAGCTTAACCAAGTCCAAAGTTCTAAACATCTTGAAGGAGTACACTCACGACTCAATCAAATCGAAACAGAACTACACAAAGGCAAAAACAAATTATCAGAGACTGTAAAAAAGGAAGTCAACGAGGCAGTAGCTTGGGAGATAGAAGGTGTAAAAAGATACATCATTGTATTGTTCGAATCTGGATTAAGAAAACTCGAGTAGCATTTGGAAGACACAATCACCACATTAGTTGGAAAGGTGTCAAAGGAAGGCCAACCATCCTCAAATTCAAGCCATCATAAGAGAATTCCTCCTAGAAGAGAAATTCCACAAGAAGAGTCCGATCACAATCACTCTCCAAGTCATTAACAATCGCTCTCTCCTCCAAAAAGAAGTGGATATCAAATGAAACCCAAGTTAGAATTGTCAAAATTCAATGGCGACACAAAATGGAGCATGGCATGGATCAACAAAGCAGAAGATTTTTTTTCCTTACACAATATCACAGCTGATGAAGAAATGATAAAATATGTCTCGATGCAACTAGAAGATCGGCCTTACAACTCGTACATGTGGTGGAAGGCTACGACACATACAACTAAGCGCAAGTGGAAAACATTCAAAAATGATTTCTTTAAGAGGTTTGAAGATTTAAACGAAAAGGACTTCTTCGCAAAACTCACCAGATTGCAGCAAAAAGGTGACATCAATGAATACACCGATGAATGAGAAGCCTTGGCGACACCTAAACTCATAGATAGTCAATGCCTCCATAATTATGTGTACGGACTAAAACCATATATCAGAGATAAACTAGAACTATTAAATGTATCAACCTTGGACAAAGCGAGATGCAAGGAAAAAATCATTGAGAAAAAATTGAAAAAGACGTGGAACAAAAACCATGACAAAGATCAAAGGTCCATCCAAAATACCAAGACCGACACCAAATACCAGACACCACATCTAAGAAGTGACAACAAAACCACTTTATAAGTCCAACGAATGAAAGAAGGGAAGTGTGAATATTGCAAAGAGAAGTGGGACCCAAGACACAGATGTTTGAAAAAAGAGACCACCAAGAAGTTATATCAATTTGAAGCAGAAGAGGTAGACAAGTCAGATAGTGAGGAATCTGACATAGAAGAAACATGTGACATTTAGAATCCTCCGTCAGATTCATAAGATGAAGAAACACCCAAGATATCAATTTCAACCATAACATGAATACACCAACCACATGCATTTGAACTTAAAGGGCATATAAAAAATAATAATCGTGTCGTCTTATTCGACACAGGAAGTACCCATAAACTCATCGATGTAAATGTTTCCAAGAGGCTTAACATTTTCATATATCCAGTACCCAACATGAAAGTAATGGTAGCAGATGGAAAGAAGATCAAAAAAGTGGGAAAATGCCACAAAGTTAAGCTGCAAATACAAGACTATAACCTTGAGTCAGAATTTTACGCAGTACCCTTGGGAGGATTTGATGTAGTATTGGGAATTCAGTGGTTGTAAACACTAGGTACCTACTCAACAAACCACCAAGAACAATTTATAAGGTTTAAATGGAAAGGAGAAAGATACAAATTGTATGGGTTCCAACCCCCTCGCACACAAATTGTCACCAAATTGTGTCATCCCACAAAATGGAGAAGCTAATTCGAAAGGGAGCACCAGCATATGTCATACAATTCCAAGATATGGAATTATTAACTTCAGAAGTAGTTAAACCAGGTCATCCAGAGATCCAAGGATTAATCCAAAAATACAAAAAAAATATTCTAAGACCTTCCCATGGAGTTACCACCAGAAAGGAAGATCGAGCATGTCATCGAAATAAAGTCTAGATCAAGCCCTGTCAATGTTAAACCCTATAGGTACCCACACCATCATAAGACATATATTGAGAGATTAATCCACGATTTACTGAATTGTGGAGTGATTACAGAAAGTCGGAGTTCTTTTGTTTCACCAATAGTACTGGTACGAAAGAAGGATGGGTCATTTAGGCTATGCATCGATTACAGAGGCCTAAACAAGATGACTATTAAAGACAAATTCCCCATTCCATTTATCGATGAAATGTTGGACAAACTGCATGGCGCAAGGTACTTTTCAAAATTAGACTTAAGGTCAGGATATTACCAAATCAGAGTAAGGCTAGAAGATGTGGCGAAGACAACCTTCCGAACGCATGAAGGACATTACAAGTTTAAGGTAATGCCTTTTGGGATAACTAACACTCCAACGACATTTCAAGCAACCATGAATAACTTATTTCAGCCATTCCTAAGGAAGTTTGTACTAGTGTTTTTTTATGACATCCTTATATACAGTAATACATGGAAAGACCATCTCAAACACCTAGAACAAGTGCTCTCTATTTTAAAAGAAAATCAATTCTACGCCAAGATGTCCGAATGCACGTTCGGTAAAGAAGAAGTGAGCTATATTGGGCACGTAATATCTAAAGAAGGGGTCAAGGTAGATCCAAAAAAAATCAAATCAATCACAGAATGGCCCAAACCCACTAACATCTCCAAGTTAAGGGGATTCCTCGGGCTAACTGGATACTACAAAAGATTCATTAGGAATTATGCGCACAGAACCGCACCCTTATCCAAACTTCTAAAAAAGAATGCATTCCAGTGGAGTGAAGAAGTGAAAAATGTTTTGAAGCCTTGAAAGGAATTATATCCTCCACACCTATATTAGCTACCCCAGACTTCTCCAAACCATTCGTGATAGAATGTGATGCTTCAGGTTATGGGTTGGGAGAAGTACTAATGCAAGATGAACACCCGATAGCTTTTGAGAGTGGGAAATTAAACAAGCGAGAACAATTGAAGTCTACATATGATAAGGAAATGCTAGAAATTATGCAGGCATTGGTAAAGTGGCGACAAAATGTCATAGGGAGAAAATTCATGATCCGCACAAACCACAATAGTCTTCAATACCTACTTCAACAGAAAACATTGTCCATAGGACAACATAAGTGGATAGAAAAAATCGTTGCTTTCAACATGGAAATAATACACAAAAAGGGGAAGGAAAATATAGTCGTAGATGCACTCTCTAGAAAAGATGAGGGTATTACCTCTTACTCCATCTCAGTCGCAATTCCAGATTGGCTAGATGAAATACGAAGTGAATACGCCAAGGACCATGAAACAAGCACTATAATTAACAGTTCCAACTGTGACCCCAAGTTTGTTTGGAAAAACAATATCCTTTGGTATAAGGGGAGGATTTATTTAAACTCAAACTCTAAGTTCAAGGTTAAGGCAATGAAGGAATCCCATGATTCACCAGCCGCAGGACATGTAGGATTCTTCAAATCTTATTATAATGCAAGAAGGTCGTTTTTATGGAAGGGAATGCAAAAAGATATCCAACAATATGTGGCACAATGCGACAAATGCTAGAGGAACAAAAGCGAAAATATTTTAACCCCGGGTTTACTCCACCCCCTACACATTCCAGACCAGAAATGGGAAGATATATCAATGGATTTCATCGATGGGTTACCTCCGTTAGAAGGAAAGGACAAGATCCTTGTAGTGGTCGATCGATTAACCAAATTTGCTCACTTCATGGCAATAAAAAAAAACAGACATGACAAAACAAATAGTAGATGTATTTTGAAAAAATGTCTACAAATTACATGGCTTCCCAAAAGTCATCATCAACGACAGAGATGCAAAATTTAATGGGAAATTTTGGACGGAATTTTTCAAACAAGTAGGCACATCACTCAATATGAGCTCAGCTTACCACCCCCAAATAGATGGTCAGACTGAAGTCGTTAATAAATTCTTAGAAGCATATCTACGTTGTTTCGTAACAAATAAACAAAACCATTGGTCTCAATGGTTACACTTAGCAAAATGGTGGTACAATTCAACTTACCACACCTCCGCAAAAATGACCCCTTTCCAAGCTTTATATGCGTATGAACCTCCAAATTGGAAGGAGTTAGTTCTGAAGGACACTAAGGTTCCAGAAGTAAAGAACCAACTAGAGAAATCTCAAAAACCGATTGAATTACTCAAGTATAACTTAATCATGGCACATAATCGCATGAGGCAACAAGCAGATCAACGCAGAACCGAAAGAGAATTTGAAGTAGGAGACTAGGTGTTCCTAAGACTCCAACCCTATAAACAGGTATCCCTTAAAAGTGGAGGAAAACAAACTTTGGCCCCAAAATTCTATGGACCGTACCAGATTGTCCAGAAGATTAGTCAAGTGGTGTATAAATTACAGTTACTTGATAAAAGTCGTATCCACAATGTCTTCCATGTATCATGTCTCAAAAAAATGTTGGGGAAACATCAAACAATACTTCCTATTTTAGATGACGAAGGGAGGGTCATTTGGGAACCCGAGGCAATCATTGCAAGCCGAGAAAGAAAACTTCGTTCTTGAACACTCAAGGAATATCTCATTAGGTGAAAGAATTTTCCAGATGAAGATGCATCTTTGGAGACATAGCAGTTTCGTCAACAATACCCGTCCTTACCCTTGATTTGAGGACAAAGCATTCTAAAAGACGACGGCAATGTTATGTATCTAAATAATTATAAGCCATTATTGGAAAGAAAACAATTGTGAGATATATCCAATATCTTCTTCACCTAGCCTTGCAAAGGAAATTGAATACTTATGAATATTGATTAATATAGTTGTTTCTATACAATATAAATCAAGGATCTATTTGGGATTCAATGCATGCCACCTTCATGCATTGCAAAAGAATAAAATTTCATCAACAAATAGGAGATGAGAATGGGAAATATTGCTACCAAGTTTAATACCTTTTAAAATATCACTTCTCTTCATGTCCAAGAGAGCTTTTCTAAGGCCCTAATCCACAATGAGGAACCTAAGGAGGGATAATGGGAACCCCTTCATGAGCTCTCTCCTAGGCCTAAAGACTCCTAAAGTTGACCCATTTAGAAATAGATAAACATATATAGAATAAATATAACTCATAACCCAATTTACAAAATGAACATTTAAACCCAAATGGAGCAATGCCATCTTTAGATATAACCAATTGAAATGATAATAAGCTTTGGAAAGATCCAACTTAATAACGGAAGAGGAATTATCAAATGTAGTCCCACTTGGGCTACTCCAATGGCCTCATGAATATGATTGCTAGATAGAAAACCAAACGTTTCGATAGAGATATCCTTAGATAATGATCTTTTAAACCCCATAGCAATTAGTTTTTCATATGATCTTATAAATGCAATTACATAGATAAATATGATTACACTAATCAAATAAACTGGGAGAGTCATCCTTAGGAATTATATCAATGAAGGTAGTGTTAAACACTGGCATCATTTGTCAAGAAACCCTAGTCTCATTAACTACCCTCAAAATATCATCCTTTAACAATTCATAAATACCTAGAAAGAATTCAATCAACAAACTATTGAAGAATTGACTCCTGCTTGTGATATTTGTGAATACATTATAATATGTGAATGAAGTAGACAATACACAAAAGTCTATGTATGAATTAAAGAGGAAGATAAGGAGAGAAGTTAGGGATATGGATTTCATAGAATCAAGTTGAGTGATTCATTGATACATTGATGGAGATAGTTATGGATATGGTTGAACTAAGTATCTAATTATGACATAGTTGTTATGGTCAACTAGTTCTATATAAAGGGACCAATTGTATAATAGGCATACACACATGAATGGTATGACTGCATAGAATTGGCCTTAGTGGGTTTCTTTAGTATAAACTCTCAATGTCTCTTTCTTTATATTTGTTTCACTGAATTTGTTGTTGATTCTTAAATCCAACATTTCTTTTTCTTTCTATTGTCATCTTCTTTCATCTATGGTTGAAATTACCACGAAATTACTTGCATACAAAATATATTCCTTTATATGTGCATTGATAGTTTGATGGTGTTTGCATGATTGAGGTATGAGGTGTGAATTCTAAGTTAGATTAGATATAGAATTGGTTGACGAGAAGGTTCTTAAATCCATGGTGGAGAGTTTGATGCATCAAACTAGTGAAATATGTTTATGAAGACCTAACTTGACAAAGATTGAGGCAAGTACTAGTGAAGACAAGGGAAGGGATTAGAGATATGGATTTCAGAGAATCAAGTTGAGTGATTCATGGAGGTATTGTTGAAGATGGTTATGGAGATTGTTGAATTGAATATTTAATCATGACATAGTTGTTATGGTTACCTAGAGCTATAAAAATGGACCAATTGTATATTAGACATACACATAAAAATGATACGAAGGAATAGAATTGGCCCTTAAGGGATTTCTTTCTTGAGTATAAACTCCAAATGTCCCTTGCTTGATGTTTTTTTGAGTGTATTTGTTCTTGATTCTTAAATCCAACATTTGGTATTAGAGTTCCGCAATGAAAGAGTAATGGGTTGTGTATTTATTGGATTTTATACTAAACATAGATCCATCTTAAACTCAGATCTATAAAGCATCGAGATGGATCCAATTTCTTGATGTGTAAATTTTTTTATATGTTCAAAAACAATTACACCTCAAGAAATTGGATCCCTCTCAGTGCTTGATAGATCTATGTTTAAGATGGATCTATCCTAGTTTTTGTTTATTTTTGTTTTATGAGTGGACATGTATTTTTTTAATTACTTATTATTTGTTTTTTTTATGAAGTGACATGAATTTTTTAATTACTTTTTGTTTGGTTTTAAATTTTTTATTTTATGAGCCGAAATGATTTTTTTTTAATTACTTCTTATTTTTATAACTCAACATAACACTACATTATGTGACAACATATTCCCTATATTGGGTTGTAGAGCACCTCACTATTCTCGATGCAATGAGTGGACCATGTTGGTTTTGGATTCTGGGAGGTGTTTTAGGCTTAGAAACCAAAATTTCATATAATCGTGGGGAATTCATCAAGAATTTGAATGAACCAGGTATCTAAACGACATTCTACAAAATCATTAAATACAACGACTAGAGACCCATGTATTTTAGTGGATGGTAGACTTTTTAGATGGACTTCAACAATCGTGGTGATAATATTTTGCAGGTACAAGATGAACATTGAAGATGAAGAAGGAAGAAGACCAAAGATGAAGATTGCAAATGAATATAGAGCATAATTGAAAAAGATTGAAGACAAAGACCATAGTAGAAGAAGATGGAGATTTGACTAGTACAAAAGGCTAGTTGAAGAGATATAGGATAAAGACTACATACTGAAATCACAAATATTCATTAAGGGAGAGTGTGATGGGAAAAATCCTAATTGTGATATTTGAGAATACATTATAATATGTGAATAAAGTAGACAATGCACAAAAGTCTTCATATGAATTAAAGAGGAAGATAATAAGACAAGTTAGGGATATGAATTTTCATAGTCACAATTTGGGTGATTCATAAAGATATTGTTGTTGTTGGATATAGTTAGGGAGATGGTTGAATTAAATATCTTATTATGACATAGTTGTTATGGTCACCTAAAGCCATATAAAAGAACTAATTATATAATAGACATATGCATACAAATGGTATGATTGAAGAGAGTTTCCCCTTAGAGGGTTTTTTGAATATAAACTTCCACTATCCCTACTTAATATTTGTTTAATTTTTTTTTTGTTAATTCTTAAATCCAATAACCATATGGTCCAAGGTTCTTAACCCTTTGGAAGCTATGAATGATCGCATTTAACTCATCCTTAGATACTTCTTTTTTCAGAAGACAAATAACAATTCCTTATATTCATTAGAATCAAAGGTAATGAAATGCATTTTTATGATACCATGTATCATACCTAGCCAATACACATAAGCAGTGCTCAACAGACTTAGCATCCAGAATCAGGCTCCCTGCCAAGGAAAAAAGACACAAATAGTGCTAAGAGACTGAACATGCCACAAAAAGATAACCATACAGCCTCAAAGAGAAGACCATACATCCTTGCAAGTGCAAAGCACCAAAACTTACTGCTAGAAGCCAAAAAATTCAGCAAATAACACCCTATAACATATCTTACAAAAAGGTGCATAAAACACCCTTACAAAAACTGCTCAAGAGAGCAAAGTAACAGAAAAAAGAACAAAGGGAACCCGAAACCGTCTAAACCACCAATGCAAGGGGCAAGATACTCGTCCAACGATAGAGTAAAACACGCAGCTGCATGAGATCATTTTCCTTGGAGACGAGAGGGCCTCTGACCCTCCACGGAATAATGTCGTCACTGCCGGAAGACGAATGCCCTTCACCAAAGGACATTGTAAAAATGTTGTCGGTGCATGAAGAAAGCACCGCCCATTCCATGGTCATCGCCATAAAACCATCTCGCAACCAGATCCAATGACCACACGGAGTGGGGATGGAGGCTAGGGTTCCTTCCCTAGCCGCCTGGTGTAGTTGGACAACTCACAAAACCCCCAAGCCTCGCCACCTCACAACAGGATCCGTCGTCGTCACCTCACAGAAGGATCCGTTGTCGTCGTCGCACCAGAACCATGGCTACTCCAAAGAATGCTCGAGCAACCAACAGAAATCCAACACTGCTCAAGGGAGAAAGAGGAGGGCGGCTAGGGAAGGAACCCTAGCCGCCTTGATGAAAGCTCTTTCACTCTATCAAAACCCTACCGCCATTCACGTTTATCCAACTATGAGTTGTTTCATATTCAATCCGAGAGTAAAACTGCCCTCTATCTGGAGCCAACTCATCCTTAGATACTTCTTCTAACAACATGATTCACCTCTTCATGATTGATGAAACTCTTAAAAACACAAATTATTTAAACTACTTCCAATTTTACCACCTTACTCTTTTCCTTGTAATTTTTCTTGAAATCGTCCATATCCAAGTGTACAATAACCTCAAAGGATGTAGCCACTTAATCATCAAATTCAAACATATGCCAAATGGTATTAACGTTCTTACATTGATTCACAAATTTGTGAAAAATATGAATTAGTATCACCTCTTTGCCTAGAAACAACTTCTTTATTAGTCACGATCTTTCTCTTCTTGAACTTCAATCCCTTAAACTCTTGCTCTTTAATTTTCTTATGTGTAAAAATTAAATTTGAAATACGAATCAATCAATTTTTACGTTTTTTTGCATTGTAGATTTAATTAATAATACTTTTATAAACAATGTACTTAAATCATAATATATGATTTTTAATTAAAAACTTTTTATCCCTAAGTTGTGTGCTAGCCTCTCCATGCTTTGACCACGTAATCTATTTTTTAATTAAAAAACTTTCATGGGCTTAGTCTAGTTCCACGCTCTCCATGCTCTGACCACTTCTTGAGATAGTTTCTTAAATAATAATACTAATACCTATTTTCTAATTTAATTAAATTTGTGACCGTAAGAGAATCTAACTCACTTGCTAACCAAAACGTTTGTAAAACATATTTTGTTGAAATGGTAATTTACGTCTCTTAAATTGTAATGTTGGTGATTTAAATAATTTTAAAAATAGTCGTTTAATTTAATAAAGATAAATTAGATTACTAAAATTGTAATATTACAATTTAGGTGATTTAAATAATTTTAAAATTAGTCATTTAGATTACTAAAATTGTAATATTATATAAATAACAATTTTAACTCATTTATATTAATAATAATAATAAAAATCGCTGAAAATACAAGTCTTTTATCCAGCTCCGTTCATTCCATGCTTTGATCGCTTCTTGAGATAGGGACATGTTGGAATTTGAAGAAATGTCTCCACCATTCATTTGTTGAATGAGTTGCCTCAAGTCGCGTCGGCGCTTTCCATGAAGCCGGAGGCGGAGTGCAGAGTGCAGGCCATTTCTACGCGCAGAGTCTCCATGAGCGCCTAATTAAAAGCCCTTACGCTGAGTCTTCCTCACATCTCATAATACTCTGCAACATTTCTCCCTTCCATGCCTTCCAGTTCTTGAACAGGTCTAGAGATCGAATCGCATCGAGTCGTTGTTTATCGTGTTTTGACGCAGAAGTACTTCCAGAGATAGAAATTCCATGGCAGCAACAACGACATGCATATTTTGCTCCCCTGTAATGAGATGTGGCCTCCACAGGCTCAGAATTCCGAGGCCAGAAAAGGTGCGCGAGCAGGGCCTGAAACGTCCTCAGTTGAGTGGTGTTAGGTCACGGAGGATGATGACGGGGATACAGGGAGCAGGACAGTCGCCGGCCCGCAGATCGGAAAAACATCCCGTCCATGGGGAAGTTGCACGAAGGGCTTTGCTGTTATCCAGCCGTCCTTCGGGGTCTCAAAAAATCCGCAGAGCAAATTTCCAGAGAAAGCCGAGTAGGCTGAGCAGGGTTTCAATGGCAACCGATTGCTGAAGAAAATTAAGGATTTTTTTATTCATATTGTAAACACGATTCTGATGATTGAAATTACTAAACAATATTCATTTGATGGATTTCAAACTTCTTAGTTCAGTGTTTATTAAACCCTTTCTGCTCTGATTTAGGGTCTCAGGTTAAATATTTCTTTCTTAATAACGAGAATAGTTAGAGGCCGCATTAATCTTTAGTATCATTATATTTTAGATGTCTCTTCACGGAGAGGTTTGAGGCAGCATCAATCTTTAGCATGATTATATTTTAGATGTCTTTTCTGAGGAACGGTTTGCATTTTAGATGTCTTTTCTGAAGAGCGGTTTGCTTCTGAAGAATAGGGGTTTTGATTTCTGGAGCCAGGCCCTGGCTTCGGTTTTTGATCTCAATCCCTTTGCAGCCAGCCAGCCACTATCTTTAACCTCCCTCTCATTAAAAGTACTATCTTACCACTCAGCTGCATCTGCCTTGGTTGATATTCATTTAATTTTGTTTAAATGAAAATGAAATTTTCTTTAAATGGAAACAAATTTTTATATATCTTTTTAAAAAAAATAAGAAAACCTGCCTAAAAATTATGACTCCATAAAACTGAGTCCATCATTAGGGCGACCACTCAATCGTGTGATTGGGATGAGGGAGAATAAACATCTTACAATATGATATTAAAATGAAACTAAACATTATGACATTAAGTATAATTTTATTTTAATTTTCAATATAATATGACATTAAGTATAATTTCATTTTAATTTTCAATATAATTATTCATGGTTAGCATAATAATAATAATAATAATCTTTTTTGAAGGTCATCGCTAAGGGAGACACCAATGAGTTTTGATTTAATTTCCAAATTTTACAAAGGTGTACATACACTATACACTACCTCCCTTTGGATTTGAACATATGGCCTCCTAAAAGGAAACACATGCCCTTAACCATTAGACCCACTCATACTATACCATTAGGCCCATTAAACTCATATTAGTTATAGAAGTAAAGCATTTCTAATTTGTATTAATATTTAAAGAAAATGTAAAAAAATGAAATACTAATAATATACATTAATTTAGTTTTTTTCTAATTTACAAAATATATAAAACAACTACTCTCAAACAAAAATTTTAAAAATACTATATTTTTTATTAAAATAAAATAATAAAAAACATAAAGCTTTATATATTGGGATGAGGATTTTAATCTTATAAATTTTTCATGACAATGATAAAATTTTAATTTTCTACCCACACAAATCACTATTTTCAGTACAAAGGCATTTCTATATTACAATTTCATGACAATTCAATAACCTTTTTTTTTTTCCAGAAGAAATACCAGACCTTGATATTCACAATTGAATCAAAGGACATCATATACAATGAGCTTGCTGTGGCAATCCATCAATTGTGAAACATACACCTTGGAGACCTTCTAATCACTATAGTGATACCATGTCACCAAGAGCATGAGCAATAATGGACAAACAAGCCTGCCAAGGGTAGGCTTTTAGCATCATTCCTGTAAACAGGTCAGAAGTTTTGCAAATAATTCAAGATAAAAAATGACCATGACGCAGATTAGTCCTGAGCATAACAAGAAGGCTAAGAGTCTCTTCAGTGTCAGCTAGGCTTCTGAACAAACATAAACATAATTGTGAGGAAAAAAGTATGGGTTGAGGCCCAGCACAAAGCTTTAAAAACGATGAAAGTTACCATGGTCAATGATCATGCCATTCAAAGATTCCAAGAAGTTTCCAAAACCAGTATCTAATGATAGAGCCTTTTTTGAGAGACTGTCAGCCTGCTGGTTATGCTCACGATAAATATGCTTAATGGAAACCTACAACCTACGACCATCTTTGAACATGTTTTATGCATGAATATAATTGATTTTGACCTTTTTTCTGTTGGAAAAATACATTTGCTTTTTGTTGAGAATGAGGGTTTTAGGTTTTGAAAGGTCTTGGATTATTTATAAACTTTTGGTAATTTAGCTTTAGTGTTACATGTAAGAATGTTAGGTTTTGACAATTTTGAGAGTTATTGTAATATTTGTGTACATTTATATTGCTTGGATTTATTATGTTGATATACGTTTTTATTTGAGATTTGGGGTCGACTACCGTGTATGCTTTTTCATCTATATACGAGGATGAGACAAGTGTATTGTCCAGATTTTGATTCTATAACATTAGTTCAAAATTTGAAATAAACAATCATAAAAAACTAAAAGAATACGAGGATTTTTTTTCCATCTACAAACCATGTGGGTGTGCTAGTAAGCAAATTATTATAATTTTAGTACCTATACAAAGATATGCTATGCATTTATGGGGAGGTATTTATAATCATATTGTATTGATCAACTCTTGGATTAAAAAATCCTTTTTTTTTTTAAATTGTGGCTATGTGTCGATTTTTTATCGAAAGGCAAGGTCTTCTCTAGCTTCAAACATAAAAACTTAGAAACCTTCTTGGTAGAAAGACTCAAAGTTGGACAACCATTGATAGAGTTCCCAATTCTCAATATTGACTTCTGTAGTAATCACAACTAATCTAGTGCTTGAGAGGAGTGGAGAAGCCATATTAGTGCTATATATCTATGTGTTGATAATAAAAACCCTTATTCCCACAAAGACATACATGAAATTTTGAATAACCACATAATAATAAATATGAACTAGCGTAGCCCCAAGGGTTAACTCAATTGGTCATAAATCAAATGTGAGATCTTTCCCCCAAAGTTGGGGAGGTCATGTGTTTGATTGTCTTGATCATCTTAAGTTTAGGCTTCGTAGTCAGGATTGACGATATACCTCGTTTACCATCTATAATAAATCATGAGGAAGTATTTAAAGGGTTTTCTATGAGGTTGTTCTTTGGAAAAATCCATAAACTAATATACTTAACTATAGAATCCCACAAATGCTTTTATCATATACACTACTATCATATAAAATCACTTTATTTATGATACAAACAAAATACACAAATTATTGAACATGAATAAAAATATAATGCATGTAACAAATCAATTCGCTTACAAATAAAACACATTGGATGTGACATATCATATTTAAGGACACAAATGAATAATATTTGAATCAAATATAATAGTGTAGACATGGAAAATAACCCCTTTTAGCAACTTTGACTAGATAAAAGGGCCCAAGTAGACATGTTTCTTTATTAAAATGGAAAGCCGTTTGATTCACAACACCAATGGTTGAAACCTGCAATTTAAGAGTCTAAATGTAATGAAACTAATATGCACAATGAGAATATGAATTGCAACAAAAAAATCCTCACTAAAATTAATGACAATAACTAATAATCATAGATAAACTCAAAATAGAACATCCCAACTCCCTTTTGAAGTGGAATGATCCAATTTCTAAGAATACTTCCTAAAATCAATGACAATAACTAATCAATGATAAACCCAAAATAGAACATCCCAACTCCCTTTTGAAGTGGAATGATCCAATTGCTAAGAATACTTCCTAAAATCAATGACAATAACTAATCATAGATAAACCCAAAATAGAACATCCCAACTCCGTTTTGAAGTGGAATGATCCAATTGCTAAGAATACTTCCATGCCATAAAATCATCAAGATGAAGTGAAGCAAAATTAGTCATGTGGCACCAAAGAGAATGATTGAAAGTCACTTAGCCTGAATCGGGATTTGACATTGATAGGGATTCTTAGCATATATTAGTATGTTTTTATCAAATTACTTTGTGGTGTGTGAAATTAGGATAGAATCATTCACATTGTTGGTTTATTGTGGCATTGTGCGAAATTAGGATAGAATCATTCACATTGTTGGTTTATTGTGGTGTTTCCTACTTGGTTTCTTATTATTATGGATATGTGAGAACTTATATGTAACTATATAGACTATTATTATAAATAGTTGCTAGCATTAGTATCTTGTTGAGATATGTGTTATGAAAAACATGCTAGTTTTATTTGATGCGGAGATATTTAAGCTTTTATTTATTAATGAAAAGTGGAGGGAGATTTACCATTCGCATTTTAGTGTAGAACTGAGTGGTTTTCAATCCACATCATTGGTATCATAGAATTTTGGATCTACTTAAAATTTGGGTATTCGTTCCTTATTTCTCTATTTTTTGTTCTCTGAACTGAGCGGTTTTCGATCCACATCATTGGTATCATAGAATTTTGGATCTACTTAAAATTTGGTTATTCGTTCCTTATTTCTCTATTTTTTGTTCTCTGATCCAATTCTAGGTCTGGATAAATTTGAGTTCCATTTCCTTTCTGGGTTCTCAATGCATCCTCCAAGAATAGGGCTTGCTTGAGTATGCTAATTTTATTCATGGGTTGAAGCAGTTTGATATTTTTATTAACAATGAATTAATCTATTGGTGTAGGGGTTGTAAATGCATGTTTCTGTCATTGTTTTTTCGGTAATATATGTGAAAATTTGTTGAAGAGCATTTTGTTGGTTGTCTCACATGTTATCTTCATTTATTGCATAATACCAAGGGACATTGGAGCTATTGTCAATGATCCTTAACCACGAGCGATCTTCATTAATGTGTCGTGGTTCAATTGTCACGTAAACTCAAATGGATTTCTATTCAAATTATACTAATGTAGAGTTGAAGTGAGCTGTGGATCCTTTCTATTTGAGGATACATATAAACCAATATGCATGCTTAGTCAATACCTATCACAAACGTAAGAAATTAATGCATCCTCTTTCCTCACATTCCTTCTGGTGTTACTATTTTAAACTGCCATTGTGGTCTTTCTTGGCCCTCTAAAATCCGACATGCTCTAGTTGAATAATTTTAATGTGGTTATTTTTACATTTTTTCCACATGCTTCATCCCTTTGTAGCCTCTTCTCCCAGCCACATAAAGAATTGAAACTACAACAACTTCATACTACAACTTTAGATAAGACTTTTGAGTCATAATGATTTATATTGGTCTAGCACGTTAAGCTAATCCACACAAGCCTGCAAACATATTGGGAAATTGTAGACACAAAGACATCACATATCAAGACACTGATTTTTTATGTGGTTAAAACCACCAAAGAGGGAAACATTCAACAACCTCAACCAAATAGCTACTAAAGGAAATATATTAATGCAAAAAGGAAAAAGAGTTACATATGAGTTTCTCACAATTGATCATCAAGCAAATGACCCTCCATGTTCTTTAAATAGAGATCATAGATCAATCAACTGTTAAGATTCAAACCAATAGCCATTAGTATTGAGGTGAATGTGAATAGTTAGGTAACTCTATGTCTATAACATATCGTGATCATCATATTACATAAGTGCAAATGCATACTAAAGAAGCCCACTTCACCTAAAGACACATTAGACCAAGTTGATCACAACAAACTTATAAGTGTATAAATATCCTAACAACCCCTCTCAAGAAAAAATTGGGTTAGGATTGAACGATTTACAAAGGTGACACAATAAGAGAAGGAAGAAGGCATTAGATCACATCCCTTTTAATGGGAATTCCTAAACTCCGAACATAGATCAATGTTTTGATAACATTGCTTATGTAAAAGACTTTGGGAATATGTCTGCAAGTATATGATGTGTAGGGCATAAGAGCACTTCAAGAACATGGCCTTGAATAAGATTTATAATGAAGTGCTTTTGTACCTCAATCTGTTTCTATGCTAATGTTCAACTAGATATTTGGCGAGCTTGATGGTTGTCTAATTGTCACACCAAAGGGTAGTCCCAGTATTACGCATTTTCATATACTGGGAAACAAGACCAAAACAAAAGGAAATATCAAGATGGGTATGAGTTAAGTACGAAAAATTGCCAACTAATGAATCGTACAAGGTGACATCTACTTCGAGTGTATTGCAGGTGGAAGAAATTTTGACTCCATATTGAAGGGGGGAAGGAGCTGGTTTACAATCCTCAATGTGAAAGTTGTGACAAAGAAGGTCTCAAGCATGACAAAGAAGCTCTCAAGCATGCTTATACAGAGAAAGGAAAATTCCTTACTTGGTTTGCAAGAATTGGAGTCGAAGAAAATAATTCGATTATCCTAAGTCAATCATTTCAAATTTCTTACTAAGGTTGGATTTCACATGGGTTAAAAGGTTATGGTCACTACCAATAACAATAAGGTCATCAACATAAAGAATAAGGATCACGGGATGGTTTCCTAGTTTCTTGGCATATATAGTGGGTTCAGAATCACATCTAAAAAAATGGTGATCAAGAAGAAAGCTATCCATTTTTGTCATACCAAGCATGAGGATATTGTTTAAGGATATAAAGAGATTTTTTAAGGCAACAAATAAGGTTGGAGTCATTCTAAACATAGTCAAGAGGTTGTTCCATGCAAATTTCTTCTTGCAAATCCCCATGCAAGAAGGTGGATTTGGCATTCATTTTATGGACCTCCCATTTATGTGAAGCAAAAAAGGCAAGAATAAGGTAGATGGATACCATTTTGGCGTCAAGGGAAAAAGTTTCATTGTAGTCAATTCCTTCAACTTGGGTAAATACATTGGTAACTAATCTTTCCTTAAGTATTTCAGCACTTCCATCTAATGCATACTTAGTTCAATACACCCATTTACACCTGATGAGTTTTCTTTTCTTATAAAGAGGTAAAAGATCCCAAGTATCATTCACCATTAAGGAATGATAATCTTCATTCATAGTTGCAGCCTAATATGAATGGCCTTAAGCTTTTGTAAATGTGTCTGGATCACGAGTTTATGAAACATGATCCAAAAGAGAAGAGGCTCACTAGAATTATGAATTTGTTCGACGTTGATATGTAGGATCACCAACAAGATCACAAAATTATTCTCGTGTTGAATGAGCCCATCTAGGAAGCAATGGTGCCAATGCAGATTCATATTCAATGAACCGAACTAGAGGGACATGAGTAGGTGTAGGTGTATTTTCATCTTCACTGTCATCATTTAAAGAATAAATTGGATTTGGATCACAAGCAAATAATTGAGAATAAAAAATGCACAATCATTGAAGTTGGCTCGTAGGCCAAAGATAACATATGTAGCAAATTAGGCTTGTGAGCCAAGAGATTTTCATAAAATTTAACATCTCTTCTAATTATAATTTCATTGGATTTAGGTTGAAGAAGTCTAAAACCTTTTACATCTTTAAAATATCAAACAAATATGCACTTTTCTCTCTTAGCCTGTAATGCTTTTTGTTTTTCGTCGGGAATGTGAGTCTAGGATTTACTATCAAACACATGAAAGAGGTTTGCATCAAGTTTAATCCCCCCCGTGCTTATTTAGGTATTACATAATTTAGTGTCTTTGTGGGAGTGTCATTTACTATGTATTGGAACGATTAATGGCCTCCACCCAAAAAGGAGTACTCAATCCCTTAGATCGGATCATACAATTTGTCATTTCCTTTAATGTGTGACTGTTTCTCTTAGAAACACTATTTTGTTTGATAGATTTTTATCAATTTAGACAGTATTATCTTAGGATCTTATCTGAGAGAATAACATGCACATCAATCAATCACAAGAGACAATAGACACAAAGATTTTCCTAGGGTAAACCATAAAGGAGAAAACCCCGCAACTTCCTCAGAGATAGAATAAGCAACAATAGTAGCAGTAAAACCCAAAGACAGTAAGATGATCTCCGACAGCTATTCTCTCTCTTATCCCAACTCCTTCTCTCTCACTCATGTGCTACAACTGAGTGCCAGTGACTGTGTGATAAATAGAGAGGCTCACTCTCTATTTATACTAATTCCTGACTTGACAATAACTTACCAGGGTCAACTTCTCTAGGAGAGTCTAATAACCCTAGTGCCCCGAAACTGCGAGGAATTTAACCCTTGAACAATAAGGAGGGTTACCCTCTATGAATTTAGATTACTTGTTTACATTATTGATTCTCCCGATAAGAACATCAGGGTATGGCATGACTCAATTACATTACAGATACTTTTCGATAGGAACATCAGGGTACAATACATAAAATATACAAGTGAATACATTCGGAAGTTACAAATACATCAACACTCCCTCTTAACTAGGAAGGTATTCTCTTGACACAATTCATCATCACAAGTCTTCTCCTCTGGATCAAATCTGGATCATCATCAACGTTGGATCATCACTGGATCATCATCAAAACTGGATCATCATTGGATCATCATCAAAGCTGGATCATCACTGGATCATCATCAAAGTAGGATCATCATCAAAGATAGATCATCACTACTTCCGCTATCTCAATCAACTGGTTCTATCTCTCAACTCTACTTGTCATAGGAAGTTCTATAGAGCCACCCCTTTTTCATGCTGGTTGTAGGCCTAGCCTCCAGGTAGGTCTTCTTCAGTGCTTATATCTGAATCTAGTCAGAAAGGCTCGCCCAACACTTACATCTGACCATGGGAGGAACACATCCACCACCATGTCAGAAAGGCATGCCCAACACTCACATCTGACCCAGTCAAAAAGGCCCAACCCTCACATCTGACCATGGGAGGCCTAGCCTGCCACCATGTCAGAAAGGCTTGTCCAACACTTACATCTGGCCCAGTCAGAAAGGCCCAGCACTCACATTTGACCATGGGAGGCCCATCCTACCACCATGTCATAAAGGCTCAGCACTTATATATGACCATGGGAGGCCCAGCCTACCACCATGTCGGAAAGGCTCAACACTTATATTCGACCATGGGAGGCCCAACTTGCCACCATGTCAAAAAGCCTCAACACTTATATCTGACCCAGTCAGAAAGGCTCTGCACTTACATCTAACCTAGTCAGAAAGGATTTGCACTTACATTTGACCATGGGAGGCCCAACCTACCACCATGTTAGAATGACTCTGCACTTATCATCTCCTCTTGAAGGGAACCTCGATCTAGAGAACACCAAGCTTCTCCCTAAAGTACTCAAACTTCACTTTGGCCAATGGCTTGGTCAACACATCAGCTATCTGTTCGTTCGTCGCAACATATTTTAGCCTCGTTGCTCCTCTCTGCACCATATCCATGATATAGTGATATTTGATCTCAATATGCTTCGACTTATCATGGAACACCGGGTTCTCCGACAACTTCACGCAACTTTGGTTGTCGCAATATATACAAGTATCACCCAACTGGAGATCAAATAAGTCAAGTAGTAGCTTCCTCAGCCACACTGCCTCACAACTAGCCGAACAAGATGCGACATACTCTGCTTCGGCTGTACTCAGTGCCATGCAAGACTACTTCCTGCAAAACCAAGAGATCACGCCTGATCCCATATTGAAGCAGCACCCTGAAGTGCTATTCCTATCGATGGCACTTCTTGCCCAATCTGAATCAATATTACCTTCCAAGTTAATCTTCTGATCTACCTCATACTTGAGCCCATAATAAAATGTACCCTTCAGGTACCTCAGAATATGCTTTGCAACAATCAGGTGAACATGTCTTGGATCCGTCAGGAACTGGCTCAATGTGTCCATAGCAAAGAAAATATCTGGTCTCGTATTCGTCAAGTACATCAAGGACCCAATAATTTGACGATACATCATAGCATCAACTGATTATGATGAAGCATCACTCAATAGCTTTAGGATCGATGCCATACGTGTGGTCATGGCCTTGCAGTCCATCATCCCAAACCTCTTCAGGATATCTACCACATACTTCCCTTATCCCAGGGAGATTCCATCTGTACTCTGCCACACCTCCATGCCTAGAAAGTAGTGCATCATACCCAAGTCCTTCATCTCAAATTTGACAGTAAGCTTCCTCTTTGTATCAGCAATCAACCCATCCACACCTGTTACAAAGAGATCATCTACATATAGTAGGAGTATCAGTGGGTTCCCTTCTTCAACCTTGTAGTAAAGGTTGGAATCTGCTTTATTCTTGGTAAAGCCCAAAATGGATACGAATCTGTCAATTCTTTTGTACCATGTCTTGGGTTCCTGTTTCAAACCGTACAGGGATTTATTCAATTTACACACATGAGTCTCCCTGTCATGTGTCTCAAAATCAAGTGGCTGCTCCACATACACTTCCTCTTCCCATACACCATTTAAGAAAGCAGTCTTGACATCCATCTGGTGTATCTTCTGTTTCATCACTGCAGCCAGAGAAAGTACTGATCTGATGGAAGTGTATCTGGCTACAGGTGCATAAGTTTCTTCATAATATATTCCTTCTTTCTGGGAGAACCCATGAGCCACAAATCTTGCTTTATATTTCTCTATGCTACCATCTACAGCATGCTTGATCTTGTAGATCCATTTGGAAGTCAAAACAAACTTCCCCTCTAGTATAGGGACAACATCCCAAACATCATTCTTCATGATCGACTAGTACTCCTCAATCATAGCATCCTTCCATTATTTCTTCTCTGTCGCTTCTTCATAGTTGGAAGGTTCTTTATCAATGATGTCACATAATAGTGCTACATAACCGGAGCAGCACCTGGTTATTTTCCTCTCTCTGTGCATTTCTTCTGGAGTACCATATCTTTTTGCACCTTGGATAGCCTCTCATACCCATGCAGGTTTCCTCTTGTGAGGATTCTTCTCTTGGGGTGGATCTACAGGTTCCTATGGTTCTTCTATTTCTCGATCTTCATCTTGATTTTCATCGTTCATAGTTATGTCTTGAATTCTAGGTACTTCTGTTTCTTCAGAGTCTTCAACTAGTCTCTTTCTGGATTTGTTGTAAGCTGAATCTTCGTCGAATGTTATATCTCTGCTTATGTCGATCTTCTTGAATCCTGGGAAGTATATTCTGTAAGCTTTCTAGCTTTCACTATATCCCACAAATATACCCTTCTTTACAGAAGGATATAACTTTGTCCTCTTTTCTTTTGGAATGTGTATGTACACAGGACAACCGAATATTCTAAGATGGCTGACCTCTATTTTCTTGTCGAAAAATACTTCTCTAGGTGTCTTGTTCTCAAGTACTCTGTGTGGAGTACAGTTCTGTACATACACCGTTGTTTTGGCAGCTTCTTCCCATAGATGCATGGGAAGATCTTGATCATGAAGCATTGTCCTTGCAGCTTCCATGATCATTCTATCTTCTTCTTTTCTACAACCCCATTCTACTATGGATTATATGGAGTAGTTAACTCCCTCTTAATCCCTGAATCTCTGCATAAATATTTGAATTCATTTGATGTGAATTCTCCACCATTGTTTGATTGAAAGGTTTTGATCTTCTTTTCTGTGTGGTTCTTGATCAAGGCTTTGAATTCCTTGAACTTGTTGAATACTTCATCTTTGTTCGTCAAGAAGTATATCCATGTATTCCTAGAAAAATCATCAATGAAAGAAACATAGTATAGATACCCACTTAATGAACTGGATGACATCGGACCGCATATATCAGAGTGGATGATTTCCAAGATTCCATTTTCCTTGCTCTCGCTACCTGGAAATGTCTTCTTTGTGTTCTTTCTTGTCGCACATCCTTTGCAAACACCTTCATGCTTTGTCTATATTTTTGGAAGACCTTCAATAGCTTTGCATGCAAGTGGTAGAGCTCTATAGTGCACATGTGCAAGCCTACTATGCCAAAGTTCATTTGGCTCTACTGAGTCATGGACCAAGGCTTGTTTTGGTTGTCCCTTTAGTTTGTATAATCCTCCCTCTTTCTCTCCAATCACAACTGCATCATCTATAGTATTTCCCTTTGGCCACATAAGAACTTGGCCATCTACAAATGCAACCCTTATGCCTTTTGCATCAAATGCATATATGGAGAGGAGATTCTTCTTTAGTCCTGGTACAAACAATACATCCTTCATCTTCATATACTTTCCAGAGTCTAGCTTATAGGAGAATTCACCACTACCTTTTATTGGATACTGGTAGTCATCCCCAAGTTTCACCTTGTGAGGTGACTCATGTTCAGACAGTTTCACAAAGGATTGTTTGGATCCTGTCATATGTTTGGAAGCCCCACTATTTATAAGCCAATATTGCTTCCATCTGTGATAGTTCCCGTGAGAGCGGAAATCAAAACATATTCTTCATCACTTGAAGAAACATCGCTTTCTTGTTTGATTCTCTTTGTGGAAGGTTCATCATCCTTTGCAGCATGAGCATGATGTCTTCTCTTGTTTCCTTTCTTCTTGTGAGAGATATTCTTATTCTTGGGACAATCTCTTGCAAAGTGTCCTCTTTCATCACATGTAAAGCATCTGTATTTAGATATATCCTTGTTAGATTTTCTAGAGTTGAAATGCTTACCTTTGGAATGATGATAGTCCCTTCTGCTTTTCTTGGAGTGTACTGTGAGAGATTGATCTTCAGTTCCCATATTTTCTTCTCGGGATACTATCCGAGCTTCTTCTTGTGAGCATTCTTCCCACGGTCTACTGAAGGTGACTAGATTTATTCTAGCACAAATCCATTGAATGAAGGAGTCCCATGATCTAGGGAGACCATTCAAGGTGGTCATCACAATATCTGCATTCTCCACTTCTTCATCCACTGCTTCAAGTTGCTCTTTGATCTGAGAGACCCTTGTGAATTATGACTGTATAGTCTTTGCATTCTAGATCTTCACATTCTTCAACTGGTTCCTAAAAGTCATCTTCTGATTTATGTTCTTTCCTTCAAACAGTTTGGTCAGGGCATCAAACATTGCTTTAGGTGTCTTTAGGGAGGACACATGTGGTATGAGGTGATCCTTGATTGAATCAACAATAATCCTCTTAGCCATGACCAATTTATTTTTGTGTAAGGCCTTGGCCTCATCTCCCTCTAGAACTGGAACCTCTTCATTGATGTAAGAGTCCAACTCATTTTCTTCCAGAACCAAGGAGATCCTATACTTCCAAGCCCGGAAGTTATCAGCTCCCTCAATCTTTTCATCAAGCTTGGTGTGATGAGACATCTTTAACTGAGAACCTCATATGGAAATACAAAATATTTAGATCTTACCAATTTGAGAAGTTGAAAACTAGATTTGGAGCAGATCTTCTGCAGTGCTGGTTTTTTGGTTCTAGGGCAAATTAGGGTTTGACTTTCTCGGAGTTCTACCCAACCAAAAACTTTGATTTTTGTCTCTAAACTTCGATTTTGAGGAGGAGAGAAATCCTAGCATGAGCTTACTCAAAAATTCCTCTTCAGTGAAAATCCCTAATTTCCCGATGCAGTGGTAGGTCAAAAACTGAAAATGCTCAGAATTAGATTCTGCTTCGACAGAAAGATGCACCCTTCAATGGAGGTTCAACCTAGCCTCCTTTTGCTGATGGATTGTGGAGAGAGACCCAAAAATTAAGAAGCCCTAGCTTCCGCAGCTGCACAATGTCTTCTTCTCGGGTTAGCTCTGACACCATGTTAGATTTTTATCAATTTAGACAGTATTATGTTAGGATCTTATCTGAGAGAATAAGATGCACAACAATAAATCACAAGAGACAATAGACACAAAGATTTTCCTCGGGGAAACCATAAAGGAGAAAACCCCGCAACTTCCTCAGAGATAGAATAAGCACCAATAGCAGCAGTAAAACCCAAAGACAGTAATATGATCTCGGACAACTGTTCTCTCTCTTATCCCAACTCCTTCTCTCTCACTCATGCGCTACAACTGAGTGTGAGTGACTGTGTGATAAATAGAGAGGCTCACTCTCTATTTATACTAATTCCTGACTTGACAATAACTTACCAGGGCCGACTTCTCTAGGAGAGTCTAATAACCTGTTGAAGCCCCAACTGAGTATGCGATTGATAAGGGTGTTTAAGGCTTACAACACATGGAGAAAACCCAACCAAAGGGTTCAAACAGTCCTACGCAGGTATTGTTCTATCCTCGAGTTGTTTGGTATGGTAATCCACCACGGATACTTTTGTAGCCTCCGCTGGCTTATGGATGGATTTGATCCACAATGGGATCTGTTTTCCAGAATGGAAAACAAAGAGTTGAGAAAAGAAAAAGGCAAACTTAAAACCTAACTAGTAAGAAGAACCTAATCTAAATCTAAAGTACTTTGAAGAGGTGTTGAATGTATGACAAGTTGTCTTGAGTTGTGTGCAGAACAAGCAATTCATCATATTGACAAAAATGTAAATAAGATGAAAATGTACTTACTGAGATTACAATTGTTTAATAAAAATGAAATAACAACAAATCAGAATTAAACCATTCAAGATAACCTGCAGGTGCTCAAGTTAGTTGAAAAACCAACTTATAAGCTATAAAACTTTTATTGTTGAACCATTTGCAGAAAGAGATAAAGACAGTTCATAAAAGAAATTTCATGAAGCTTTATCAATGCATTAATAAGTAACAGAGATACATCAAATTTAAATAAACACATTAATCAATTACAAATGAATCACAGTACTATTTGATCATTTGGAACAAGAAAACTAAAACCGGTTAAAGAAATTTGATAGATCAAGTACAAGAGATAAGAATTGCAACACTGTATTTATTCAGAATTCTCTGTAACAAATTGCACAAAAACCTTGGCCAAAACTTAAGTGTTGTTTGATCCCTTGTATCAGTCTCCCTACTTCCAAAAGTCAAAAGTCCTTGATACCTTAGAGATCATTCACTTAAATAATTATTACAAACAATAAAATTCCCCCTAAAGGGGATAAAAGACTAAACAAGGCTAATATCCCAAGAAATATTTCCACACCATCCAAATACGTAGCAACTCCTCGATATCAGGATAAGTGGCAGATTCAATTCCAAGTTGAGAATTACACTTATAATCTTCGACCTCATTCTTAGCCAACTTATGCCAAACTCGTATGTAGATGTGGATCTTTCCTTGTACTGCAAACGACTATTTAATTAATTGCTCTACATCATGTATGCTGATGTGGTCAAGTTTCTTGGTCTTCTCCTCTTGTTCATCCCTTCGTTTCTCTACTTGCTCGATCATTAGTCCAGGTGGACATGCCTTTTCAATAAGCGCCATGGTAGGAAAGGATAATTCAATCATGATATTGTCAACTGCGTACCATCTTCTGTCGCAGATAGCTTGAGCTTTCTTTATGGCTTCAACCACTATTTCCTCTAAGTCTTTCCAAGTTCTCAAAATAGTTATGTCTCTTTTAAACTGAAAAGTAGTGAGAAGAGTGATATTATCAGGCTTATCCTTCATGTACCTTTGCCAGTCTGTGACCTCATCATAAGCTTTTGAGGCTTGCTATCTTTTCTCGATTAGGTATTCTAGAACCACATACATCTTGTCAAACACCATGTGAGTCTCAAATATATCATCTAGAGTTTTAAACAACTCACATACCAAATCATAGTGTTCCATGTTAGTCTATATGGCAAGTTCTTTAAACTCTTCTTGGGAAAACTTGGAAAATGAGGATGAAGCTGCACTTGCAGTTGCATCTTCACACTATCTTTCTAATAATGCAACCTTTTGCATCAAAATGGAATTTTCACTCTTTTGTCTTTGCAGCTCTTCATTGAGAGTAACATTATTCATTTGAAGTTCATCCTGCTTGGTCTCATGTTGTTTCTTGAGCTGCTCCAGTGCTTCCTTCAAACTGACAATTTCTTCCTTTTGTTTACCAAACTCTCTGTTTAAATTTTTGACAGCATCCAGATTGGCACCTGTGAAGGCTCCTAGAACATATGTTGCATCTGTAGCATAAGCTTGTGTGTTACGTCCCCGTGCCTCCGACCGGCGAAGAGGATGCGACCCGTGGCTTAAACCACCCAGCTGAGAGCCCCATGAACATGTACATGAATAAAATTGCTAAAACAGAATGCTTAAACATACACACATGAACATTTATCATGCACAGATGCAATCATCTATCAGACACAGCGGAAACATCATACATTTAAGCAAGCATTCATTTAACATGTTCATCATTTTCATTAACAGAATTTACAGTTTACAGTTGCAGAAGTGAAATGGACAGATCACTTATCTTATGAAAACTCCTTCCGCAACCAGCTACGTTGCTGCAACGTTCCACCCAACCATAGGCCAACGTGCTCCTTAATCTCTCAGCAGCGCTGCCACCCCCGAGCTGGGCATGATTCTCCAAGGAATAAGGGAACTAGCAGGCTTACACATAGCCAAGGATACACAAAACACACAGCCAAGCCAACAGGGTTGGGTTTATCAGGCCATCAAGGAGCTGGAGAAGGAAAATTGGTAAGCTGGTGAGCTCATTACAGAGCCAAGAACACCTACACCAGAACTAGCCTGACCTCTAAGACACCCAAACACACCCAACACAAGGAATCAGTCCCTTCTCTGCTACACAGTCCCTCAGGCCCTGCATTCCCTTCCAGTGCTATTCAGGGGTGATGGAGAAGAAGGCCAGCCCTCTAGCTCTGTCTGTGTGGTTTCCAGCCACCAGATTTATCAAGCAAGACTAAGCCCCCATCCATGCTCCCAATACAGTCCGAAGACCAACCATTGCACTCAGGAAATCAATTTAGCTATCACAACTTAAACAAGAAAAACGACTTCAAACCATCTACAGCAGTCCCCAAACGTAACATCAAACACAGCTCATGGCCTGGGGAAATTAACAGCCCCCGAAATGCATCAGTGGACGCATATCACAAGGTGGGGAAAACCCAACCCGTCCTTGGGCAATGAAGTCGTCGGGAAAACATACATAGACCATGCTGGGAAAGAGATTATAGTTCTCCAGCCTGGGAGTGAATGAAAATGACAACGCAGGACCCACGGATCAGTCCATGAGGGAAGAATACAGCCAAACCATCCGTAGATCCGCAGAGGAAAAAAATGTGGATAAAAACCAGGAAAATCATGTGCGTGGAAAACAATCTGACCCTATGAGGAATGAACAGACAATGGAGGTCCTGCGTGAGGAAAAACAACTCGGTTTTTGTCCGTGGATGAACAAACAACAGGAAGGACGCGAAAATTGGAAGTGCGTGAGCCTTTAGCACAGTCGTGGAGAGAAAAAAATCTGCGTGAGAGGATGAACAACAAAATCATGGGTAGAGTGTGCGTGTGGGTGAGGACTGACAGTCCTGCCACCCCACTTCCAAGACCATAACTGCCTCAACCACCAGCATCCTTTCTTAATGAAAGTGGTTGGAATAAAACAAAGGAAGAAGACTAATGGGTTTTTCTCTCATTGGCCAAGGTTGACAATTTCCCCCACCCCTATCCTTGTGAAAATCATGCCCCTTTCTCATTTTAGTTGCCGCGATCGTAGCTGGTCGGGTTCATTTTTAATTACAGATGCATATTTACATGATGACCGTCATAATATATGCCGCATGCCCCGATATACCATCGGTGACAATTCAAATCCAAAACATAACATAACCAATCAATGGTGGGGCCTTGGCCTTTAGCTCCACACCTTGAGCATTTACAATTTATACATCATATACATCTAATGTAACGGGGTCAAAACCGGGACATTACATTGTGGGTCACTTTATTGTTGCGTCCATATAACTTCTCTTACCATAGACATGTCCATATCATTATGATCTCTACTCCTTTTCTTGCCCCATTTTACCACTGATCTATCAGCTTTACTGTCCTGATATTCTCCCAAAGATATCACAAAGTCTTCATTAAACTCATCTCTAACCTCATCAATGGGGGTTATGCTAATGCATGTGGATATCAAAGATGAAGTTTAAGTTGTGGTTTGAAAGGGCATAGCCATATCAGGGGAGGGAGTAACATTATCAGCAAGAATTATTTCAGGGGTTGAAGAAATGTCATGAACAAAATATTCCACAGAGGAAATTTGCACAGTAGTGGCTTTGAGTAATGATGATGGTGACACTGTTGTAATTCTCTCAGACATAGGGGATGACACTGAGCTGAATGAAGGGATATGCAATGGGGTTTTGAAAACTGGAGGCACAATAAATGAAGGAATATGCATATCCATAGAAACACGTGTGATTGATTCGGGTAATATAATGGCATTTTGATAGAGCTCAGACATAAAAGGTGTCACAACAGAGCCATCAGATAATGATGATAAAGCCATTATTGATGATAGAAGTATTGCAGAAGAAGATGGGACAAAATGACAAGAAGGTTGAGATTGAGGAGGGGGTGATGAAAGTTTACCATTGCTACCATTGGTGAAATTTTGGAAATAATTACCAATCTCAACAGTAACGAGCACAGGAGAAATTATTTCCTCCTCTTCCTCTGAATGAGTCAGGTCAATAGTAGGAATGGAAATGGAGGTATTCATCTTCATTAAAGGTTTGTCCTCAACCTGAGTTTGTTCAGGTTGAGTCTTTTCAACCACAGTGGTTACTTGGGAAATCTCAGCTGACTGAGAGGTTGCAACTTCTTGAGTATCTAATGATGAAGCCATTCTGTTCAGCTTCTGCTTTATCTGCTCTGAAGTCTGCAAATAATCCTTAACCTGTTGTTCCACATATGTCTAGGGAATTTCTCGCATATGAGTTTTTCCTTTATCCAAGCCTGAGCTAGTTTCCACAAATGCAGTTTTGGATGCCAATGCCTCCTTTGTTTCAGCTTGAGCTTCTCTTTCTTCCTTGTCTTTTTTCATCCTTTCTAGGATGTCTAACTCCATAGACTTGTAATGTTTTACTCTGTCCCTGATCTCCTTCTGGTACTGCAGGATATGGAATTGCTCTTCTTTGCTCTTATCCCTCTCTAGGACTTCAGAAAATGTATCTACTCCCTGGTAAATAAAATCATCCGGAGTTTCCTCATGAACATAACCTGTTTTAAAATGGTTCTGCTTTAGGTGTAAATCGACAATCCCTTTGGGATCATGCTGCCTTTTGCTTGCAAAACCAAGTTTAAGTTCACTCAGCTCCGATGCCCAAGTAGAAGTGGGTACGCTCAAGGATCCAAGGGTAATAGGAAACTTGTGCCAAACTTTCCTCTTTGGTGCAGCACATTTCTTGTAAATCCCCTCTGTAACTATTTGAAAAGAAATCTCCTCAAGGACCAACCTGTCTGGTACGACCTTAGGTAACATATGGGTAGCACTGCTACCGTAAACCTTGATATAGGCAAATGATTCACCAACACACCAGTATCCCATAATAGCTATGAGGGGTTTTGCTTTAGGTGAGAAGGAAGGAGCTTCTTTGTTGAAAATCAAGAAATACACCCGGCCAAGGAAACTTTCATATATATCATAAAACCTGGCCACATAGTTGCTATCCCAGAGCTGAGAGTGATAAATATGCATAGGGGGAACTGGTAACACCCAACTCCATCCCATATTAGGGTAACAGAATTCATAATAGAAGATGTCCACAATAAAAGCAGTGAGATAAAAATTGGGCTTTTTCTTAGCAGTGGATTTCTGGAACTCTTGTGTGGCGTTTTTGAGTTCAAGTGATAGAATTGAGGCCCAGGGGAAAGATTCACCCATAGTTATAATATGATGAGCGATAGGAGCCCATTCTTATTTAAATAAAGAACAGTTGGGGTGATCCGTAGGACCTCAACTTTAGTGCATTAAAAGTTTGTTGTAAAAGAATGCGTGCAACAGGTTAATTAATGGACAGTAGTAGCAGAAATTAAATGCTCATAACAGGAACGAAAACCACAACACTGATAGAAAAATACAAGGAAGAAAACACAGAAACAGAGTCACAAACAGAAGTTGATAACGGAGTTCACCCCCTCCACTGGGTTACGTCTCCGGGTCCCTCTCCAATGGGTACCGATCCAATTAATCTCTTAAAATGGTACAAAATGGTTCTGGAAACAACTTCAGTAACTGTAAAACAGAATGCTGGACAAAAAGTCTTCAAGACTCCTCTCTCAAAACTGGACTTCAACAGACAAAAGAAGCCAAGTTATAACTTAGAATAGTCAACTTCAAAAGGAACAACATATGAATAGTTTTACAGTAGCATGCTCTCTCCAAGCTTCTCATCACCAAGAAAACGTTGCACTATGCTCCCAATGAACTATGTTTTTTTTTCTCCCCCCTTTTCCTCTGAACGAACTCCTCCCCTTTATTACTCATCTTTGTCGTTACAAAGGAGCCAAAACGTTCAAAGAAATGCGACTGTCCACATCCCATGAAACGCGACATCAAGGCTGTTCATATGCCTTTCGTCGTTATTCCAGCTGTGGCATAACTGCCAAGAAAAGTTTGCCAATTGTTACGAATAAGCTGTGAGCATTATGAAATATCCTTCCATGCCAAGGATCTGACCTCCGGAACCATACGTAATCTAAACTTTCGAAAGTTTTAGTCAACTGTGCTTCGCCCTTGTGGAAGAGGATAAGCAACGGGCTCTGATGGTCTTAATCAACTGTCGGCTGGTTTTCGAGTTGAAGGCTTTAGTCACTTTGGTTTCCATCGTTGCGGACTGTTAGTTGTTAAAGTCTCCCAATGTGACTTCTCAACCCGTAAGTATTGGGCCTCCGCCGTTGCGGCTGCCGAATCGTTCCGTCTTCTGATCTGTCCGAACGTCCCTTAAGCTTCCGCCGTTGCGGAAGGGAGAAGTCTTTGTGAGCCCCGCCGTTGCAGAAGAGGAAAGGCTTCCGATCCCCGACATTGCGGAAAGGGGAATGCTTCTGATCCCCGACGTTGTGTAAGAGGAAAGGCTTCCGAGCCCCGTCGTTGCGAAAGGGGAAAAGCTTCCCGGTTACCCTGCGGATAAATTAGTGGTTGGCCGTCCGCTGTTGCGGAAGAAGATGCTCTTCCCACCTCCGATCTGTACGGCTTCTTGGTGTATCCGCCGTCCGATTTTCTTCACGCGTGGCTTCTATGAACCATGTACCATATTGGATCTTTACAGAGGAATAATCTGCCGGATCAATCCTCCCCATTGGAGAGCTTTTGGACCACCAAAATCCTGAATTATTCTGCAAGTAAGTGAGGGTACAACTCCCTCACTTTCCCAATCTCCATCCATCTTGCTTTGCTAGGATGCATTCCTTTCAGCCCCACTCGAAGGTACTCAGCATTCCCCCTTCGTGAAGTCCTTACATTTCTGTTAAGAATAACATCGCCCTGCAACTCTCTCATATATTCAGGTGCCAAATCATCTATTGAAGGAATCTGTATGTTAATTTCCTCATCCATGATCATAGGAGGCTCATACAATTTAAGATTCTCAACATTAATAACTGAATAAATTTGCATGTATGGAGGTAAATTCAAGCGAAAAGCATTAGTACCGATCTTTTCCAAGATCTCAAAAGGACCATACCTGATAGGTTTAATATTTTTACCTTCACCTTTCATCCTTTCTTTGGTGATATGTAACCAAACTCTGTCACCTACCTGAAATTGATGATCAACTCGATGCTTGTCATGCCTGGCTTTGTACTTCACCTGGCTCTTCTCCAACTGTTCTTGAATTGCCTGCTGCACTGCTTGGATTCTCTGAATGAACTTTAAATCTTTATCTACATCATGATGTCCATCCACTGCATCTTTGCCAAAAGAGAAGTCCATCGGTGTTTTTGGAAGATAACCAAAACAAGTTTCAAAAGGAGATCTTTTCGTGGAAGAATGAACTGCATGATTGTAAGCATGTTGTATATACTGCAATTGCTCATCCCAAAGTTTAGGATGTTTACTACAATATCCTCTGAGCAGCTGAACCACTGTTCTGTTCACTACCTCTATTTGCCGATCGGTCTGTGGATGAAAAGCTGTACTTTTCTTTAGTGTGGTATCCATAAGCTCCCATAAAGTTGACCAGAATTTTCCCAAGAACCGGGAATCTCGATAAGATATAATAGACATGGGTAGCCCGAAATGTACCCAAACATTTTGAAAGAATAAAAGAGTTGTTTGTTCAGCAGTGATCTGCTTGTTACATGGCATTAAGATACACATTTTGTTGAATCTATCCATAACCACATATAGGTAATCATGCCCTTTTCTAGACATAGGTTAATTGCTGCATGTGACATAAAGGATAAAATTGCTTCCTCAATACTTCAATGAATTCATTCCAAACTGAAATAATTTTACCATTCTTTCGAAGATCTTGTTGAATCTTGCACTCCCACCAAGTAAGAGCCATTCCACTCATTCTCAAAGTGGCCAATTGAATCCTGGAAGGGTCATCATTAATGCCCTGCACCCTGCAATATACTTCAAGCTGCTTGATCCAATTGCCTATTTTTTCAACATCTACATCTCCATTATAAATAGGTAATTCAAATTTTACATCCAATTTGAAATAAGGAATATTAGGACTTGCATTATGAGAAGAAGAAAAAGTCTGTTTAGTATCAGGAGGATCACCATCACCTCCTACTCCTTTACCCTTTTCTTCCGACTTCACTTCTGCATCTCTAGATGAAGATCCTTCTTCTTTCTTCTTCCTTTCTGCTCGCTCATCGAGTAGAATTTCCATCATGGCTTTCATGCTCATAAAAGCCTCCAGAAACTCAGTTTCAGAAATAACAGGTTTTTCCCGTTCGGTGTGTCCTTCTTCTTCCCTTCGTGGAGAAGACATGGTTCTTGAGAATGTCCTCCTGGAGCCAATCTCAGGATCTCCTTCAACTAATTCTCCTTCACCAAGCTTTAACTTGGACCTGATAAGCATTCACAAACTTGCACAACAGTCAACCAACTCTGATACCATAATATGATCCGTAGGACCTCAACTTTAGTGCATTAAAAGTTTATTGTAAAAGAATGCATACAATAGGTTAATTAATGGACAGTAGCAGCAGAAATTAAATGCTCAGAACAGGAACGAAAACCACAACACTGATAGATAGATACAAGGAAGAAAACACAGAAACAGAGTCACAAACAGAAGTTGATAACGGAGTTCACCCCCTCCACTGGGCTACGTCTCCGGGTCCCTCTCCAATGGGTACCTATCCAATTAATCTCTTAAAATGGTACAAAATGGTTCTGGAAACAACTTCAGTAACTGTAAAACAGAATGCTGGACAGAAAGTCTTCAAGACTTCTCTCTCAAAACTGGACTTCAACAGGCAAAAGAAGCCAAGTTATAACTGAGAATAGTCAACTTCAAAAGGAACAACATATGAATAGTTTTACAGCAGCATGCTCTCTCCAAGCTTCTCATCACCGAGAAAACGTTGCACTGTGCTCCCAACAAACTGCGTTTTTTTTCTCCCCCCTTTTCCTCTGAACGAACTCCTCCCCTTTATTACTCATCTTTGTCATTACAAAGGAGCCAAAACGTTCAAAGAAATGTGACTGTCCACATCCCATGAAACGCGGCATCAAGGTTGTTCATATGCCTTTCGTCGTTATTCCAGCTGTGGCATAACTGCCAAGAAAATTTTGCCAACTGTTACGAATAAGCTGTGAGCATTATGAAATATCCTGCCATGCCAAGGATCTGACCTCCGGAACCATACGTAATCTGAACTTCTGAAAGTTTTAGTCAACTGTGCTTCGCCGTTGCAGAAGAGGATAAGCAACGGGCTCCGATGGTCTCAATCGACTGTCGGCTGGTTTTCGAGTCGGAGGCTTTAGTCACTTTGGTTTCCGCCGTGGCGGCCTGTCAGTTGTTAAAGTCTCTCGATTTGACTTCTCAACCCGTAATTCTTGGGCCTCTGCCGTTGCGGCTGCCTAATCGTTCTGTCTTTCGATCCGTCCGAACGTCCCTTAAGCTTCCGCCGTTGCGGAAGGGAGAAGTCTTTGTGAGCCCCGCTGTTGCGGAAGAGGAAAGGCTTCCGATCCCCTACATTGTGGAAAGGGAAATGCTTCCGATCCCCGACGTTGCGTAGGAGGAAAGGCTTTCGAGCCCCGCCGTTGCGGAAGGGGAAAAGCTTCCCGGTTACCCTGCGGCTAAATTAGTGGTTGGCCGTCCGCCGTTGCGGAAGAAGATGCTCTTCCCACCTTCGATCTGCGTGGCTTCTTGGTGTATCCGCCGTCCAATTTTCTTCACGCGCGGCTTCTATGAACCATGTACCATATTGGATCTTTACAGAGGAATAATCCGCTGGATCATGGGGAGACCATAAAGCCTGTGTAACATAGTTGCAAGCAGGGAGTAAGGTTCTTTAAACCACTCAACGGGGTACAGTTGGTCTTTCCTCTTGGAAAACTTGTGTGGTTCAGTCATCCAGGATTTAAGCATTTGGTCGAAATTGAATATGCATTTGGCAGCTTTAATAAATTTCGCATCGAGGAGGTGTATAAAAGGTTTAGGGGCATAAATGCTCATGAAGGTTTCAGAGCGGAAATTGGCTAGTTGAGACCCGGTACTGGTATTAAACGAACGATCTTTCACATTGGTGTGGTTTACAATCCATCTAACGACATCATTATAAGGTAGGATGGCTGGTCTTGTAGCAATCATATGCAGGCCAAAATCCCTAATTCTCTCATAAACAAGTTGGTCACTCTGGAGGTCTGAGAGGTCATTGTTATCGAAGATTGAGTAAAATTGGGACCAGTCCAATTGATAAGTTTAAGTCACTCGTCTACTAGTATTAGAAAATACATCGAAGTTCGGTTCTTTGGTGAACATGTCCTTCTGAAGATCTTTACACTTGGTAAATCTAGGGGTTTTGGATGTTTCCATATGTTGTTTTGAATACTTGTACCATAAATAAAAACTAAATTATACAGGAAGCACAGTAAATAGTTCAAATTGTGAGAAAGCAACTTGGTAACCAACCTGAAACTATAGCAAACACTGTCGAAATCACGCGGTAAAGTATGGAGGTAAAATCACACAACAGAGCGAATTACAGCAGTTAAAAACAATGAAAATTTGTAAATCAATCTGTCATAATTATAATTCCTGAGAAATAATGCAAACCGTCAGATGAGGGTAAAAAGAACAGTGAGGATCGGTTTTGCGGGATGCGGGATCAAAAACGAAATCATAAAATTATTAATCATTCTACAACTTGCATCCTGCAACTTGCGGGATGCGGAGTGCGGAATCGCAAAAAAAGAAAAAATTATTCAATCAACTCCGCGTTCCACATTCCGCATTTTTGTGCGATGCAGGATGGAGAGACACGCAAAACAAAATGTAAGAAAATGAGAACCCTGCAACCCGCATTCCACAACTTGCGGAATGTGGGTTGATTAAACTAAACACACATGAAAATTCCCCCACCATCCCGCATTTGCAGGATGCGAGATGTGGGAAGAAAAAATGAAATATCAATTAAAATACTCCCTGCATGACGCAACTTGTGGGTTGCGGGATGCGGAGTGCTAAGACAATCCCAAACAAAAAACAATCTTAATGCATGAAAACAAAGAAATCAAACCTGGACTTTTTGGAAATTTGGTTAAGTACAGGAATCCCAAGAGTCAAATAAAAATCTTAATGAAAGCCTATTAAGATTACGAAGAGTCTTACCAAGTTATCTCCGTATGTGTAATTGGGCTCCTGTGTCAAAATAACATGTCATATGTTGTACCTACAACATAACCCTAGTGCCTCGAAACTGTAGGGACTTTAACCCTTAAACAATAAGGAGGGTTACCCTCTATGACTTTACATGACTTGTTTACATTATTGATTCTCCCGATAGGAACATCGGGGTATGACATGACTCAATTACATTACAGATACTTCCCGATAGGAACATCGGGGTACAATACATAAAATATACAAGTGAATACATTCTGAAGTTACAAATACATCAACATTGTTGTGGTGTGTATGGAACAATATGTTGCATTGGAATTCTCTGTGAAGTGAAATGATTTGTAAATTTATTGTTAAGATATTTTCCTTCATTATTTGTTCTTAACTTGTATATTTGACGTCTAGATTGTTTTTCTACAAGGACCTTGTAGGCCAAAAGCATGTCAAGAAATTCACTCAATTTTCAGAAACTAAACCCAAGTGCATTGTAAGAATTCATCAATAAAATTCAATAATACATGAAGCCAAAGAAAGAGTAGAACAAGCTGCAAGTGGGTCGAGTCATGTTTGTCAAAACTATCTTGATTATGTATGTTAAGAACACACCCATGACAAACACTGTTGTGAAAAATAATTGCTTTGTTTTACTTCACATAAAGTATCAACTAGGGTCAATAAACTGATGAGGTGTCGTGCAAATTATATGGAGAATCAAAACTCAATTGGTCACTTTAGCTAGGCACGCCAGCTAGACTACTCAATGGGGTAATAGGTAGGTTGATTGAGATTCACTATGTGTATGTCAAACAATGAACATTACAGAGTGTCCATGTAGAAACCATGCCTTCAATATCCAAATCAAGTAGGGGAAAAATTAAAACACACAAGAAGCTAGCTAATATCCATCTTTTATAACCAAATTGGGGACAATGAAAGATTTAAGTCACCTGCCAGAATTAAATTATGAATCCCCAACGTACAAGAAGATTCCAACTGGTTCAAGAAAATTTCCCTATCTTTATAGGGTCCATATCAGTGTAGTATAGTAAAGGACTGATAACATTTTTTAAAGCATTCATCCAACAATATTCCCCCAACATTTCTGTAAGGATTAAAACTAGAAAAAAAGGATTCCACCCATACAACAACCCACTAGAAATTCCATTCGAACTTAGGGCACAAAATTCCAAACCAGTCGACAGTTTCACCATCACCTCAATTGCCTACCTATCCGAGCACATTGTTTCTTGTAATAAAATAACAATCGGGCCAGTATTATTTAAAAGCTTGGATAGTTCCCTAACCTTCATAGCTCTAGCTAGACCACACACATTTAATGAAAAAGGGACATTAACTCACTAAGTCAGAGGGATGCTCTGATCTAAGGGATTGAGTTGAGGGAGAAACCTTTTCTAATGGAGAAGAAGATGAGGCTTCAACAATTCTCACAGACAAAGGCTTGTACTCAGAAACAAAGGAAGAGACTACCCCCCATTTATTCTTTTTCTTCCGATTTGTAATAGTGACATTCTAAAATTGAAGAGAATATACCAGAGAGATGCTCGTATTCTCATAAGGGTTTCTGGAATATATATTCAATGATTTTTTTAAAGAGGAAATTAAATACGAAGGGGGGAAAACACAAGGGCTCGTGACCTTGCCAATATTGGATAAAGAAGGGTTTGCAATGAGGTTTTCCAAACAAAATGGTGTATAGAAATCCTCAACTCCTTCAATATCCCTTCCACAATCAGGTAAAAGTGTAGTAGAATCTATAGACTTCACAGAAATATAAGACAAATTAGGGGTTGTAACAGGGGTTTCAGAAGAAATGGGAATATGAGTTTCATCTGATTCAACAACAACCCTTTCGTTGTCAGGTAAATTTTTAGCAAAATCCAGAGACTCCAAAGCAGAGATAATAACCCTATTATCATTGGACAAATCATACACAAACCCTAAAACCGACAATCTCCTATCCAGGTCTTTTTCCTTTTTAACGTAGAAAGATAATTCGTCTTTTGTAACATCTTCGTAAGGAATTGGAGAATCAGGGTGATCCTTACCTGCAATAAAGTCGCACAACATATTTTGAAGTAAAGGTGGTGAACCTTACTTTTTAACTATTTGAGTGAGCACGAAATCAGCTTCTGAACCCTCCTCAGTTTCTTGTTTTCCAAAACTAGAAAGTAAGGATGGGAACCTTGCCTTAAGATGACTGGTTTGGCAACGATAATAACACCTGAACGAAACATTAAAATAATCTAAGTGCCAGCGGAACTTTTTTCTCCCCAAACAATTTCTGGTTCAAGAAGGAATCCATTTGCAATATCCAATTCAACCATAACACGACCAATCTTTTTCTCCATACCAAACAAGTTTTTCCTATCCAAACATATAAACTTACCCACAAAATTCTCCAAATACTCCAAAACATTCGAGGTCCACAACTCCAAAGGAAAACCCGACAACATGAGCAATCTTTTTCTCCATACCAAACAAGTTTTTCTTATCCAAACGTATAAACTTACCCACAAAATTCTCCAAATAATCCAAAACATTCGAGGTCCACAACTCGAAAGGAAAACCCAACATAAGTAACCACAAGTGACGCCTGATTTTCTTTTCTTTCTACAGGTTGAAAGTCGGATGTCAACGCTTCAATAACAATGAACCTCCTTAACCAACCATACTCAATTGAGCATAGCTTAATGGGTACCATAGATGTATTTAAGGGTAGTGAATCTATTTATAGATTCAAAAATACAATTTAAACACTTCGAAATTTGAAGTTTCAAAAAAAAAAAAAATTCCAATCAAAACCCACCTAAAAGTCCAAAACATAAAATAAATATATTGCTCCAATAAAAATGTTTCATCATGTAACACAATTTATTCTAAAAGCACGCCTTAAATTGTTTAAGATTTCACTCTAAAACTGAAAAGAAAAACAATTACAAATATTTAATATTTTTTGAAAATATAAAATAATTAAGTTGAAATATGGTTTAATAGATCATCACTATAATTAAAGGAGTAAGTTAATAAAGACAAGTTAATAATTGGTTAGTGAGACTTTTGATTATAAAATTTTATTTAAAAAAGAATAGTTGTTTTGAAATTATCAAATGACTTAAATTTTTATTTAAAATTAAAATGTAATCTCTCTCTCTATAATATAATTTTTGTTAAACTTTTATTTAAAATAAAATCTTTTGCAACTAAGAGCATTTGGAGGGTTATAGAGGGTCCATGTGTGTGGTTTGATGTAGTAATTCAGAAATATATTTACTCTTTAATAGTTTTGAATTGGATTAGAAAGCCCTCCAAAAACGTTCGCAACATGTCAAACATTTGGAAAGCACTAGTGAATGCTTTTCATGTCATTGGAGATAAGCTCATTTGGAAAGTGGTTAGGGGGACTATGGTTTGCCTGGAATCGATTTGTGGGTGGGGAGTGGTACAGTCCATATCCTGCCCCAGAGGATTATTCAGAAGTTAAAGGAATTAGAGATCCACACTCTCAAAGACATTGGAGAATCTAATTGCTACAAGAGATGGGTTCAAGATTGCTTAGGAGTTGATCAACTTGGGCTAAGCATATATGACACTGAGGTTTGGAATGTTTTTATAGACGATTTGAGGAATAACCACATAAAGCTCACTAACTCCAAAGACATGATTAAATGGATTGGGGCTAAAAATGGATTGTATATGCCCAAAGATGGATATAATGTTTTGATGGACAAGGAACATGAGGGCATTACTGAGCTTTGGAGGTGGAATTTTTTTTGGTCGTTCAATTGTTAGTTGAAAGGTAAGATATTTTTGTGGTTAATCTTATCTAACAAGGGACTCACATGCGATAAAAGGATAAGAAGAAATTGGGTTGGACCCAATAGGTGCAGCTTATGCAAAGAGGCAGATAAGCATAACAATCCTCTAGCTTTAGAATGCGTATTTGTAAAACATGTATGGAAGGAGATGTCTATCCCAAACAAAATAAAAAGAGTTTAGGTAGGTAGGACGGTAGAAGAATGTCTCAGAAATTGGTGCAACAACGAAATAACTAAGGATATCAGAGCTCTACCAACAATGGTAATTTGGAATATTTGGAGGGCTAGAAACATAAGTATTTTTGAAGATTTGGAAGAACTTGCATTCGCTTGTGCAATTCAATGTATAAATATGTTGAGATCCTATCCTCAAGTTGTCTCTAAAAAGAAATTCAAGAAACCATCTTTTTTGGGAAATCAAAGATTATCCTCAAGCTTATTTTAATGGAGGTCTTGAAGGGCAGAAGAGGCCTTTGTGGAGCAGGCGGTATTATTCTAATATTGAAGCAAGACATGGTTGAGTTTAAAGTTGGATTGGGAAAGGGAACAAACAATTTCGCTGAGCTCTAAACATTATTGTTATGCCTCAGGCTAGCTAAGAATATTGGTCTAGATAAACTGAATGTACATGGGGACTCACATATTATTATCAATTGGATGAACAAGGTAAGAATTTGTCATAGTATGCATTTACTTGCTTTTGTAGAGGAGATCATCAGATTTAGAGATACTTTTGGAAATACAAGCTTCAAGCACATATATAGAGCAAAATGTGAGATCTAATGTCTTTTCAAATGAATAATTAAAATTAAATAATGGAGAATGGATAATTAAACAAAATGGATCTCAGTCTAGAACTTGTCAATTTTGATTACCTAAAACATGTATGATTAAAGTATTAGGAAATTTTTTGAAAAAATGTATGCTCTAAAATTGTGTTGCTAAGTACAAGGACTCTTGAGTAGAGTTATGCATGTAAAGAATGTAATATGTTTATATATATAGTAAGAGTTTTTTCTTAAAACACAAATTTAAGTTAAAATACTATATATAAATATATATATAATATTTCTTGTATAAAATAATAAGGCATTTGGTAATGGTGGAAGTTAAATCATCCCAAGTGACTTACGTGTAGATTAAGGTTGTATATGGAACCAACTAGACGAGATTAAAAGTGACCAAGAAGATGGTCCTGACTCCTCATCTTGATCCAATAACCTTCCCATCAATAAGATCTTATTTGGTTAATGTCTTGTACCTTCCAATCTATAAGATCTTCTTTAGATTGGCTACAACACATCCCAATGACTTTTACTCTTAACAACTTCACCAACTAGATACAAAATAATCACATAAACACGAAAAGCCAAAGTGACACTACGTTTGCGTGTTGGAATTTCCATAGAAGCTTTCGTGACAAATGCAATGGATCTCATTCCCGTTTTCCATAAAGCCGGATGCCTGGAAGCCATTTCTGCGCGCTCACTGTCTCCTTTGATGCTTTAACAGTCCTTAGTGCTCAGGGCTCTTCCTTCGCATTCATAAACCCTCACTTTCGAGTCAAAGCTTTAACAGGTATAGGGATCGAACCTCACAGAATAAATTTGATCAGATTTTGATGCTTTAACAGTCTTCAGTGCTCATGGCTCTTCCTTCACATTCATAATCCCTCACTTTTGAGTCAAAGCTTTAACAGGTCTAGGGATCTAACCGCACAGAATAAATTTGATCAGATTTTGATGCTTTAACAGTCTTCAGTGCTCACGGCTCTTCCCTCACATTCATAATCCCTCACTTTTGAGTCAAAGCCTTAACAGGTCTAGGGATCGAACCGCACAGAATATATTTGATCAGATTTTCGTGTTTCGCGGCAGCTCCAGGAAGAAAATCCATGGCAGGAACGGCATGCATGTGCTCTCCTTCGATGAGATGTGGCCTCCACAGACTCAGAATTCCGAGGCCGGAGACGGGATGCGAACGGGGCCTGAGACGCGCTCAGCCGAGCTTTTGCAGGTCACGGTGGATGACTATGATCCCGGGTTCGGAGCTGCCGCCAATACGCAGATCGAGAATGTTTTTCGTCCAATCTGCAGAAGTTGCACGGAGGGCTCTGCTGTTGTCAAACCGTCGCTCGGGCTCTCAGAAAATCCACCGGATGAATTTCTTGAGAAAGCCGAGCAGGCTGAGCAGAGTTTCTGTGGCAGCCGATTCTTGATTGAAGAAGGATCGAAGAATTTTGATAGAGATTGTAAATGTTATTTTTGAACATCATCTTCTTTGTAAATCTTTATAAATAATTGTAAAGGAGTAGTTTCATGAATGAATAAATTGAATTAATTTAGTGAATGGATAAATTGAATCTTTGTTTTGGATGAGTCAATCAGATATTGTTGGTCTGGACAATTTTTTTTTTAATTTAAAATATATTTTATGAAAATATTTGTTTGAGTAATGAAAGTTTTAAAAAAATTACGTTTAAAACTAATTATTTTATAAATTTAATATAAATTTTATAAAAATATACAATATTACAAAAATATTTTTTTAAATAAAAAATTATAATATTATAAAAATATTTATATAAGGAAAGCTTCTTTGAAGATCCAATTGCTTAAGCCCGTGTATTTGTCATTTCTATATGCTAAAGAAAATAAAACTCAACTACAACAAACATATGTCATGGTTTCATTATAGTGATGAATCGTTAGTGAATTGTTACATGAGCAACAAAGACTTTTTGTTTTCTAAAACTAAAATTTAGAATAAACTGAATTACTTTTCAATTCATGTCATCAAATGAAAAAAGGTTTTTGTTCATTTGTTTAATGTTTTCTAAAACTAAAATTTAGAATAAACTGAATTACTTTTCAATTCATGTCATCAAATGAAAAAAGGTTTTTGTTCATTTGTTTAAAAAGCTTTTTCTAAGTGTAGTTTATATGATGATGACATTGAAATGGATTTTTTTGAGTTTTTATTATTATTTTTTGGTTAACAATTATAAGATTTATGTATGGGGTCTTTATTCTGTCAAACAATGTCACATCACTTGTTTCATGAGATATTAAAAAATATCATTAATTTAACTAGATATGGATAAATACCTATTAAAACTTTTTTGTTGATTGCCTTTCAATACACCATTCCAATTAAAAAAACTCAATTTTTATTAGATATCCTAGATATGTATTTTTTCCATGACATTTTTTATACATCTTTTTGTTATTTTAAGAATAGTAACATGGCACAACTCATGTAACCCCTAGAGATCTTGCAGGGTGAAATATGAAATCTTAGTCAAAGAAAACATTTCAAGATGGGGAACAACCCAACGGGAACAAGTCAACATCATATACAATATTTCCAATCAACTTCACACCACATTGGCTTACAAATCGGACATATTCAAACACCATTATGACTCCAAACACAATTGGATTCACAACACCTTCACACACAAATCATACTTATTCAAACATGACTAATCCAACTTTGAACATGTAATGTCCACATTTTTAATAATTGCATAGCAGGACAATTCCATCAATCCTACTAGTTCCCTAGGTTGGCTGGATACATTTGGGAAGTTAATAAGGGAGTTAATAAATGGTGTTTAGACATTATAAAAAATAAATATTTATTTAATGGAGTTAATTAAATGAATGCAAGTGAAAAATGAAATGGCTATGGAGAATGAAGACACATAGAGACTATGGGGCCCACTCAAGCTAAAATTCCTATGTTAAATGGCATCCTCCTCTTGTAATCTCTAATCTATGGAAAGCCTAATGTTTTTGGATGGATTATAAGGTTAATATACTTGTCCATATATTTCATAGGTCGAATTTTGGATGACTTGTAACTTACATGGCGAGAGGAAGAGCCAAATGGGAGTTTTATGGACACTTGGCTAGATTTCCCTTACATTTATAACATCTATGACACCAATGATGGAGATTCTATGACATTTATGACACAAGTCAAATCTGAAGGCTGACATCTGACATATATGACATGTCAGGTCGAAATATACCATCCCATAGAGCTCTCATGTGAGTTTGGGAAGCTCAATGGGCTCCTACTCAAATTTGGGGAAGGTGGAAGGTGAAGAGAGAGGACACATGGCATAGCATGAGAAGCCACACCAATTCGACTTGGCTTTGGTTTATGGATGGATTTGGAACATTAGAAGACCATTTATGTTTATAAAATGTAGGTATCAGCCATGAAATGAGCTTTTTGATTATTTGTGAAATTTCTTGTTGTGAAGAGAGAGAGCTAGTGGATGACTAGTTCATGCCGTAGCCAATTTTGAGGGTGAAAGATTTTCATCCTAGTTGGTGTTGGGAGAGGCCGCTCAGATATTTCAAGGAGCCTCAATGGAGTCCTAGTTACAGGTGCAAGCCACAACAGCTTGTGGACACATCAAATTTTAGCTTGTTCTTCCTTTCATCCCAAGTTTTCTCACCATATTTCATCTCCATGGAGTGAGGCGCACTTGGTGAGCTATTCATCTATTTGAGGGAGCTTCTCTTGCTCCAGTATTTTGTATTCTGATGTAAATTCTATGTTCTTGAAGTTCAGAAAGCTCTCAGGTCGAAAGTCCAAGAAATCTCATGTATTATTACTCAATAATGAAGAAACAATGCCATTTCCACACTACCTTGTTGTAAACTCTTGTAATCTTGATGAATTCGAATGGATGTATAAATGATTGATGATTTATGAATGAATGGACTGTCATTAAAACATATTATGGGTTTCATGTTTAGTAACTGATAATTTGTGGCCATTGGGTCGAATTGCATAACCATTGGAGCAAACTACGCCTCATTTCCCCAAGGGTCCAAAACTAGTTTTTTATATCCGATTGAAAGAAGTGATAACAGCCATGGGAGGTCAATTGGTTATGCATATGAGTCTCTAATAATGTCTTCTATACATTACCTGCTTCAATTTCAGAATTCGAGTGGGTTGCTGCACATTTGGGAAGCCATTTCTACCACTTACCTAGGGGGGATTTGAGCCCAAATTGCCAATAAAATCCTCTATCTTGTTCAGAATTTAGTACAGACTTGCAGAAGTGTTTAGAGGGCCATAATACATCCATGAACATAATAATTAATTTATTATATCATTCATACACCTTCTCTAAATATTTGGAAGCAATTGATCTGATTTGGAGACCAAGACACTAAAACTAATCAAGAGCCAAAATTGTGAAAATTTTGAAAAATTGGGAATTTTGGTAAAAATTTAAAAAATGGTCATTACAAGTGGTATCAGAGCCTGATCTTGGCACCTGATGTGTTCTGATATTTATGAGGACAATACTTTAGGAACCACCATTAGATATTGAAACCCAAAGTGCTTTTGTTGAAGAGGAAACTATGACTAGGGATGAAAAGGGAACCTCATATGATGGTGAGGAGCATATAAAAATCATTGAACCTATAATTGAAGACATGACCAAGAATATTATGAAAGGATTTGAATTGTTGGCTATCCAAAGTTGGAAAAAATATATTGATTTTAAGAAAACCAAGGGGAAAAATGCACCAGCTTGCTTGAAGGAGCAAAAGGAGGAGACCCATGAAACACCTAGTTCTGAAATAGGTGAAGTAGAAGAAGTAGTACATGAAGAGGATCAAAATTCACTCCCAAGTGACTCTGAAAAATATGAAGAGACATCACATGAGTATGAATAATTTTTTATTGAAAATATTGAAGATAATTTTGAGACACATTCTACCTTGGAAATGAAACAAAGAGAATCTAATGATGGATGCTTGAACTATGAAGGAGTACCTACTGATGAGTGCTCACACCTCTATGTTGGTGACATAGAGATCACTTTTGAAAGTGTTTCTGCAATCCAAACTTCCATTAAACATGAAAATGAATACCTTGTATTAGTTAAAGAAGAAACAAGATCAACTTCCCCATCACCACTTGAGCTTCATGAAGTTGGTCCAAGCAAGAAGGAAGAAGATGAGGAGGTTCATTTGCAAGAGCCTCATTTTCTTGAAGGGTCCTTAAAGATGTATGAAAAGAAGACCCAAGAGGCCCTTAGCATACTCCATGACACTCAAGCATTGGTATCAAATTCTTGTTTGGAGAGCTACTTCCTTGGAGGAGCCATCCTTCCTTGAAGACATGGAGAAGATTCAAAGAGAAATGTGCAACATCAAAGGTAATTTCATGTATTTGCTTTTTGATAGAAAAATGCCATTGAGCTTAGTGAATGGTTACATGAATCCTACTTGAAGAATAATGAAGTTATTCATAAGCTCACAATTCAAAATGAACAACTTCTTAAAAAGTTGCAAGACAATTGTTTTTCCTCCTATGTTTCAGATTGTCAAATGGTAGATTGTTTGGAGGATTCTCATGACATGGTGGATCATGAGAAATGTGGAAATTTGAATGTGCTTGATGTGTTTGAATATGAACTTGAAGAGATCCAAACACTTGATGTGGTGGAAGAGGAACTTGAATTGTCTGATGATGAAGGTTATGCAATTTTTAAAGAAGAGCATGATTCCTCTACATTGGGACCAATCTATGACAAAGGTTTCACACTTTTGGAGGAGCTGCATTGAATATGAACTTGAAGAGATCCAAACACTTGATGTGGTGGAAGAGGAACTTGAATTGTCTCATGATGAAGGTTATGCAATTTTTAAAGAAGAGCATGATTCCTCCACATTGGGACCAATGTATGACAAAGGTTTCACACTTTTGGAGGAGCCGCATGATACTACCCATACGGATCCTTCCCATGATGAAACTTCTGCACTTTTTTATCATTTGGGTGAGTTAGTTCATTCTCCTACATCCTACTTTTCCGATGTTTTGCAGCATTAGTTTCAATGAAGTATGGGTGAAAGGGTTCTTTTTTATGGTGCCACATGAGGAGTATGGAACTCTTAGATCTACTTTTTATGATGACATGGTTGGAGCACATTCTTATTCACATTTGTAGCAGCTTCCTTTGTTACTTTATGATGATGCACATCTACATGGATGCACCTATGATATGCATTTGAGTCACTTGAAGACTCATGGTTTCTCTTGCTCAACACTTGGTTCATTTGATGTTGGAGGAACTTCATCCAACACTTGGGTGAATAGATTTATGATTGGAGAACATTTTTGTTTCCAGCCACATACTTTGTTATATCTTTATGATTCTCTCATTCATGGATGTATTGATGAGACTTCTTTGAGCCACTTGAAGTCTTCATGGTTTACTTGCTCCTTATTTGGTTCAGATTTTGGTGGAGGTTCTTCATTCACTTCTTGGATGAAAGAACACATGGCTGATTATTATTTTGATGCATATTACATTCTTTGGGGGCAGCATTATAGGACCTGTGATCCTCACCTATGTCATTGAAGCATATTTTATTGGTCACTTGAAGCTTGTATGCAAATGGTGGTCTACTTACTTGGAGGTATAAGCACTTTCATGATTTTTTGATGAGGCACCTCGTTGATGTACATTTTTATTATGTTGTTATGTACTTTGATGATATATATTATGTACTCATGATGTTTGGAAGAATGCATACAAGAAAATGGGACCCCGGAACTCTCTTTCCTAATGGTATGGGTTGGAGAGCACTCTTACTATGTTAGAGTGCAATACAAGAAATGGGACCCTAAGATAGTTTTTAGTCCCATTGATTTCAAATTTTTGGGGAAACAAGAAGTATGGGAGATAGATTCCCCACTTAACAAAGTGATTTTAATCAGAGTAGTGCAACATCAAGCACGATGGTTCCTCTCGAAAATATTCATTGGAATATGTATGTACTACAGGAATTTTGTGAAAGGATTCTCCAAGTTGACTTCTCCACTCACTGATTTGACTAAGAAGGATTGCATATATGTGGTAGTGGATAGATTGACTAATTTTTCTCATTTATTTGTTGTTACATCCTCTTTTAGTGCTTCACAAGTGGCTGAACGTTTTTTCAAAGAAATCTTCAGATTGCATGGGCTCCCCAAGAGCATTGTGAGTGATAGAGATGGTAGATTCATGAGTGCTTTTTGGCAAGAAATTTTCAGATCGGTGGGCACTCAGTTGACTCCAATTACAAGCTACCATCCCCAAATTGATAGAAAAACAGGGAGGGTGAATAAATGGTTGGAAGGGTACCTCCGAAACTATATGGGAGAACAACAAAAAGCTTCGACAAAATGGCTACACTTGGGTGAGTTTTGCTACAACACCACCTTTCACATGTCAATAGGGATGTCTCCTTTCATAGCATTATATGGTTGTGATGTACTTACATTTGTTTATATGATATTTGGTGATAGTAGAGCTCCAAAAGTTAAGTATTGGGCGAAAGAAAGCCAAGAAATTTTAAAGCTTTTAAAAGACAATTTGCAGGTTGCCCAAAATCAATAAAAACAATATGCAGACAAACATAAAGAGGAAAGGACCTTTCAGGTTGACGATTTAGTGTATTTGAGGTTGCATCCATACAAACAAACATCTCTCAAAAGGAATGGAGCAGAAAAGCTAAAGCCAAGACACTATGGGCCCTATAAGGTAATCCGAAAGATTGGAGAAGTAGCATATGAGTTGGAACTTCCGAAATGGAGTAAAATTCATAATGTATTTCATGTTTCTTGTCTCAAGAAAGATACTGTCTGCAAATTTTAATTTCAGATACACTCCCTCCTTTGGATGATGAAGGACAGCTCACACTTAATCCGAAAAAGGTTTTGAAGACAAGGGAGCGAAGATTGAGGAACATAACAATCAAAGACTACTTGGTGCAGTGGAAGGATCTACCAAGTGAATATGCCACATGGGAAGAGGAGAATATTTTGCAGCATCCAAATCTGAAATTTCTTTAGGACAAGCAATATTGGGTGGGGAGGACTGTAATGTCCCCATTTTTAATAATTGCATAGCAGGACAATTCCATCAATCCTACTAGTTCCCTAGGTTGGATGGATACATTTGGGAAGTTAATAAGGGAGCTAATAAATGGTTTTTAGACATTAGAAGGAATAAATATTTATTTAATGGAGTTAATTAAATGAATGCAAGTGAAAAATTAAATGACTTTGGAGAATGGAGACACATGGAGACTATGGGGCCCACTCAAGCTAGAATTTCTATGTTAAATGACATCCTCCGCTTGCAATCTCGAATCTATGGGAAGCCTAATGTTTTTGGATGGATTATAAGGTTAATATACTTGTCCATATACTTCATAGGTTGAATTTGGGATTAATTGTAACTTACATGGGGAGAGGAAGATCCAAATGGGAGTTTCATGGACACTTGACTATATTTTCCTTACATTTATGACATCTATGACACCAATGATGGAGATTCTATGGCAGTTATGACACAAGTAATATCTGAAGGCTGACATCTGACATATATGGCATGTCAGATCGAAATATACCATCCCATAGAGCTCTCATGTGAGTTTGGGAAGCTCAATGGGCTCCTACTCAAATTTGGGGAAGGTGGAAGGTGAAGAGAGAGGCGACATGGCATAGCATGTGAAACCACACCAATTCAAATTGGATTTGGTTTATGGATGGATTTGGAATATTATAAGACCATTTATGTTTATAAAATGCAAGTATTAGCCCTGAGAAGGAGCTTTTTTTATCATTTGTGAAATTTCTTGTTGTGAAGAGAGAGAGCTAGTGGATGACTAGTTCATGCCTTAGCCAATTTCGAGGGTGAAAGATTCCCATCCTAGTTGGTGTTGGGAGAGGTCACTGAGGTCTTTAAAGGAGATTCAATGGAGTCTTAGTTACATGTGCAAGCTATATCAGCTCGTGGACACATAAAATTTCAGCTTGTTCTTCCTTTCATCACAAGTTTTCTCACCATATTTCAGCTCCATGGAGTGAGGCGCAGTTGGTGAGCTATTCATATATTTGAGGGAGATTCTCTTGCTCCAGTGTTTTGAATTTTGATTTAAATTCTCTGTTCTTTAAGTTTAGAAATATCTCAATTCAAAATTCCAAGAAATATCATGTATTATTGTTCAATAATGAAGAAACAATGCCATTTCCCCACTACCTTGTTGTAAACTCTTGTAATCTTGATGAATTCAAATGGATGTGTAAACTATTGATGATTTATGAATGAATGGTCTATAATTAAATAATTTTATGGGTTTCATGTTCAGTAACTGATAATTTGTGGCCATTGGTTCAAATTGCATAACCATTGGAGCAAACTACACCTCATTTCCCCAAAGGTCCAAAACTAGTTTTTTATATCTAATTGAAAGAAGTGATAAAAACCATGGGATGTCGATTGGTTATGCATATGAGTATCTGATAATGTCTTCTACACATACCTTGCTTCAATTTCAGAATTTAGTGGGTTTCTGCACATTTGGGAAGCCATTTATACCACTTACCCAGAGGGGATTTGAGCCAAAAATTGTCAATAAAATCCTCTATCTTGTTCAGAATTTAGTACAGACTTGAAAAAGTGTTTGGAGGGCCATAATACATCCATGAACATAATAATTAAGTTATTATATCATTCATACACCTTCTCTGAATATTTGGAAGCAATTGGGACGATTTGGAGACCAAGACACTAAAACTAGTCAAGAGCCAAAATTGTGAAAATTTTGGAAAATTGGGCATTTTGGTAAAAAATTAAAAAAGGGCCATTCAAAACACACAATCAAATTCACAACAAATTTAAATATAAATTACCTATTCAAACCGTTGGATACCCTCTTCAACTCTACATATACAATAATCATAAAAAACATTCTTTACTACAAGAGACATAACCAAATTTAAAACCATGATCTCTACGAGATTGTCAGTACCCTATCCAAACTTGCTTTGAATTCCATAAAAAGAATATCCAAAAGAAATATAACACCATTAGATGGAGGATATCCTTAAATAGAACTATCAAAGTAAGCCCACACACTATTTTTAATCAATTAGCTCCTCTTAGATTTATCTAGGTATTTTTTTTCCTTTATAGAATGGTTGAACCCCTCAAGAATTGGCATACGTTTAACAACACATTAATGAAAGCATATGTATTTCTTCAAAGATTAAAGCATGATTCAGGCCAACCAAATTTCCCACACGACTAACAAAGTTAATGACTTATTTTTTGTGTAAATATTTGTGTACCACCTATTTAAATCCTCATCTGGACATGCCTCTTTAACTTCCTCAAAGACCGAAGATCCTTTCTCGTTCCTGCCATACTTGTACAACATATAAACAATGCATGAACAAATGATCGATGTTTTGTGCACTATATTTCAAATAATACACCAAATCAAACCACATGTATAACTTTATATAAGGTATCACATGTAAGTACTTTGTTCTTGAAGGCTAGCCACTTAAATAGTTAGGGATTTATAGGACATTTAAACTTCCAAATGATCTTCCATCCCTCAATCAAATTTTCCTCCCCCACAAAAAGAACTTAAAGCCTAATATTTAGAGTATAGATGCTACTTATTGGATTCTTACTTCATAGAAGCGTCTTCTCCTCGTCCATTATCCTCACCTAAATAATTTTTTAAGCATAAATATATCTTCCCTACTTAATAGCTCCACCTTATAAAATCCATTTCCATTCTTAACGCCAAATGATGGTTGCTTCAATATGGGCTATCTTGTTGAGAAACAAGTATCCATCTCTGTGAAGTTTCTCAATTAAACCCTTAGACAATATGAAACCCTTTCCATAGCCAATCCAAGGGTCATAACCAATCCAAGTGTCATACCATGTTCTCACCTTTGAACCTTTCCCAACCTTCTAAACCAAACATTTCCAACCAAAGGAAAAGCTAAAACCACGGTTTTCCACATAATAGACACATCGTGCCATTTTTTCTAGGCTTCCTAATCCACTCCTACCTTGTCTCAGGTTGAATGTATTTTCAATGAATAAATTTACACCATAGACCCTTGATTTCCTTCAATCAATCACTATACACACTTTGTTACCAAGGCCTTACTAAATAAATGGATATTATTTTACCCCAATTGTGTTATTATTTGGCATAGCAATCTGGTTCCACCCTACCCAAGCTAATTGCCACTTATCCTTGTCTTCATACCAAAGAATCTACTCAGTTTCCTAACCTTCTCAAGAATCTCTTTTGGAATAAACACCAATGCCATATACTACCTTTGAGTTACCTCCAACACATATTTAACCAACACCAATCAACCACCACGATATAAACAATGATTATACTAGAAAAAATACCTACTGTCCACCTTGGCAATAAGCCATTACAAGTCTAGAGTACCCTAATTTTGACCCTTGGAATGTGTTAAAAAAAAATATGTAAAATGATTTAAATAAGCTAGTAATGATTCCTAGTGTGGAGCTCAAGGCCTAACTAGTGAATGGTTAGGCATGTATGATGTAAATATCCATATAAGGACTATGTGTCAGGCTTGTCATGAAGACTCAAAGCTATCTAAATGTTTATGTTGGAATATAATAAAATGTTCCGAGATGGTTGCATAAATAGCACTAAAGGGGCATTGATTCCACTATAGGGGAAGAGGAAATGAGACCTATGGGTGAGTAAATCCTCTTTTTCCAAGTGCCAGCCTTAGAACTCGTCTATTTTTTCCATGTTCCTTAAATGAGACATTTACCTCATTTGACTTATTGAATCCAATCCTTGAATGCATGTGTGAAGTTGGTGGGAAAGCATTTTCATGCAGTTATGGAAGCATGGGTTGACAATTGTAAGAGTTCTTCATTCTATTGTCAGAATTAATGCCAATTTGTTTTTTCGTCCATCCTCTCATTTCCCAATTGATTATATCACTCATTCACTAGGCATAACTTCTACAGTATGTAGTTTCCAGGATGTTTTCTCCATTTTTATTATTAGACTGAGAAATTAACCCAAAACCAACACCGTGAAGAGGAAATACAAACATTAGAGTGAATATGATGGTTGTAGGTAAGCATGGAGGCTAGGAAAGATAGGAATAATCACCCACTACACAATGTTTGCTCCTTAGATGCTTTCGTAACTAGTATTTGATTTTGCACTTAATTCTCTAAAAACATACAACATGTTGGACTTTTTCTACACACATTGAAGAGCATTATAAGTGATGGGTTATGAGGGACTATTGAAAAGTGGAAGGGTAGGTATTTCTTGTGTTGTGTGGGGTAGTGGAAGAGAGTTCCATGGTTGGCATGGTTGAATGATATTCCTATAAATATATGTGGTGAGTAGATTGGATAAGCATGAGAGAAAATGGGTTGGGCTAAGAGAGAATGAAGCTTGAACATGTTTTCTTTGCCATGGTGGCCTCATAGCCTAGATTGGGGTTGGTATCTACAGTTGATACCTATGGTTGGGTGTAAAATATCTCTTAGACAACCAATTTATTGGATCTTCTTTGGTTGAAAGATGTGTTATTGTTGCCTATGAATACACATATCTATGTTTTTTTCCTATTATGAAAATTGTATAATTATGCAAGTTGTGTGTGAATTGGTTGTTTTTCTACTACACTTTATATTTGTGCATATGTAGATGCATTTCTTAAAATTCTAGCTCTTATAGGAGGTTAAATTAGTCATTATTGGCCTATGTGGGGCAGAATTTTGAAACATGGAAGTTGTAACTACATGTCCCATGGTTGGAATGTTGGACATGGATGTTACATCATCCTTATTTTCATAAGGATTTGGTTTGAGATAAAAACCTAGATAATTTAACTATTCTCTAATTAAATCCATTGAAAGGAAAAAAATCGATGAGAGATATATAATATCTTCTTCACCTAGCCTTCAAAAGGAAATTGAATACTTCTAAATATTTATTAGCATGATTTTTGCAATACAATATAAATCAAGGATCACTTCTATTAACATCCAAGAGAGCTCTATTAAGGATGCATTAAGGCCCTAAACCACAATGAGGAACCTAAGGGGGGTAAATAGGCATCCCTACATGAGCCCCATCCTAGGCCCGAGGACTCTCAATCATTTGATCCATTTATTAATAGAGAAAAGGATACAAAATAAATATAACTCACCAATCAATTTACAAAAGAAACATTTAAACATAGATGGAGCAACATCATCTTCAGATATAACCAACTAACATGATCATAGGTTTTGGATAATCCAACTTAATAACCACAGAGAAATTATAGAATAATCCCCTTTACTACTCCAATGGCCTTATGAATGTGCTTACCATATAGAAAACCAAACTTTTAGCTAGAGATATCCTTTTAACCCCCGTATTAATAACTTTTGATATGCTCTTATAAATGCAATTACACAGATAAATATGATTACATTGATCAAAGAAATTGGGAGATTCATCCTTAGTAATCAAATTAATGAAGGTAGTGTTGAGCCCTGCCAACATTTGGCCAGAAACCCTTGACTCATTAACCACCCTTAGCATATCATCCTCCAACAATTCATAAAGACTCAGAAGGAATTCAATTGGTTAACAATTGAAGGATTAGTTCTCCTACTTGTGATATTTGTGAATACAATATAATACATGAATAAAGTAGACAATGCACACAATTTTATCTATGAATTAAAGAGGGAGACAGGGAGAGAAGTAAGGGATATGAATTTCATAGAACCTAGTTGAATGATTTATGGAGACAATTATGGAGATGGTTGAACTGAATATCTAATTATGACATAGTTGTTGCACCAAGCATAGCAACAACCCAATAGTAAGGAGATGTTGTAATGTTACGTAACATTACCAAAAATAAAAAGTAATTAAGAATATTCATGTCGGCTTATAAAATAAAAAAAATTGTATATGAATTTCTATTTATAGACCTAGAAAGGTAAGCCACCTCAAGTTGTAACTCTTCATCCCTTAGATCTTTGATCTCATGGGCATTTTAAGAAAGAAAAAAATATCGATCAAGCTTGTATTAATAATAATATTTAGATAAGTGGTATACTAAATAACACATTCTTGTTTTCTTGTCATTCAGGATCAAGTGAAGTCTCATTAAGAGAGATGCAAGAGATTGTGATACTACGTCTCAATTTGTCCTAGGAGCATTCTTATTATCGTTTAGGTAGAAATGAGTAATTTCTTCCTTTTACTCTATCATATTATTATGTTTTTTCATATATTAAGATTAGGGTCAGATGTAACACCAAGGAGATTATTAGTATTTGAGGGTTGAGACCCATCTTTCCAAACAACAAACCTATTTGGTTGGTTGATATCAATAAAATAAGGGTAATTGTAATCCTCTCCTTATGAAATGAAGAAAAAAAAGTATATACATCTCCATGAGGTAGTGTGGAGGAATCATATAGACCACGCGTAGATATTGGCTTCCTTTTCATTGAAAAGAAAAAAAAAACATTATACCAACCAAAATGACCAACTCAAAAAGAGCCCTAGATAGTGAAAAATCAAGGTTTGCAACATAGCCCCTTAAATTGGTGAACACATATGCCCTTAAATATGGGGCCAAGCTATGGGATTTTATGAATGCATAGAACCAATTTGGAACAAATTAAACCATACAAAATTAAAGATAAAACATTGCATACATAAATATAGATAAAAATGGTGCTTATAACAACTAATACATAAAAATATATGTGACAAAGAATCTCTAGTTCTCAATTTTTTTTCCATTTGAAGATATGACATGCCTATCAATTTCTACTTCCAAATGAGAGTTTCACCATTGTTGATTGTGCTTTAATTTCTTGACCAATAAAAAATCAATTTATAACTATGAATTATGCGAACCCCTACACTCCCACTCCCCCAATTCATGTATATCTATTTTAATTAAACAATACCTCTCCTCACTTATTATGAAACAAAATATTAACTTAATTTTTCACAATTTTTAAACCCCTTATGAATTAATGTGATTAGGATATTGACCAACAAGTGAAACCTTTATGATCAATCATACATGTCTAACAATTTTGATAGATGACATAATGTCCAACCTCATCACCCTATCCTTCAATGCATTTTTACCATCCCTAGGAAATTATATCCCCAAACTAGTACTTTTCCGTATCTTGTCACATGCACAATCTTGTCGTGATGCAATCTCTAATTTATAACCTAACAAACTCCCCCCAAAATGTATCCCCATACTAGAGTCCACTTGGATAGAAATAAGAATTGACCCCTTAAGGGGGTCTCCCGAACAATCAACAATATAGTATATTAGCTTCCACTTCCACTAGATCACTCCTTCCTTAACCTCTCTTCTCGATCCATGGACGTAAATACCTCCCCACATTGAAGAGTCCTTAAACTTTAATATTAGCTTTATAAAATGCCTTGGTGAAGATTTATTAAAAAATGGATATAATAACTCCCTCGAACAAATACCTACATGAGTGGTTCCCTTAGATACCATAATATGCATTCCACAAATACTAATTACCACACTTCCAAATGTTGGGAAACCAAGAAAGGAATCCTCAATGAGTCATCTTGGTCAAGTCGTTAGTTCTATTGATGGAAATAGTTCCTTACTAGGGTTATATCACTAACATAATAAGAAGATTGAATAAAAGCTATTCCACTTCCCTAACTTACATAATCGCCCAACTTACATAATCGTTCAAGATTAAGTGATAAAAGATAAGAGAAATACCTTAGGCCAATTCATTGGCTTCCTTATTGCAATTTGTAATCCCATGAAACGAGTCCAATCTATGCCAAACCTGCAATTTGTAATCCCATGAAACGAGCTCTTTTGCAAGTCCAATCTATGCCAAACCTGCACACAAACCAACAAAGACCATTTCTCAAATATTTTCAATCATTAATAAAGATAACCAATGAGATGCAAAATCATAACTAGCTAAACTAGCCACCTTTTAGGAAAAGTAATACCTCTTCCAATATACCAATTAATGAGCATATCAAGTAACACATTATTTGGTGGGGGAGGGGTGGCGACATAAGAGAGATATTCAATTATTAATAAAAAGTGAACATCAAGTTAGTTATACATAAATCTTTGTGAGGCACCTTCTTCAACATGTTTTGGATTTATCTAGCTTGGAGCACTCCTTGACCATTGTTCCACTCTTGCTCCTTGATTGTGAAAAGATGGGGCATTAATTCTTGGGAAGTAAGATCTCAACTTGTGCTCCACTTAGACTCAAAGAGGAAAATTATCATAAGCAAGGGTTTTTTTTTAATGGGAAAAGGGCAATAAAAGCCACCAAAAATCACCTCTTGGTCCTCTAGCATAAGAGTGCTCAATCACTATGGTATCCTTTCTCCAATTAATGACCTTCTTTTATACTCATGAGAGTTCATCTGTGTAGTTGATACAGGTTTATAACCATTTGTAAGTGTATTGATCATGATAATCCCACCCAAGAGTGCATATTTAATGTGCATTTTTTTGGCACTTTCAGAATACCTCCATGTGTTGCTTTAAAAAAAGATGTGGGGACCGACATATTTCTTTAAGGAAAGGCATGATGACCAAGGAAAATGGTTTTTTAATAGGATTCTCAACGATTCAGTGGGAAAATAGGGATAGTATATTATCATAGGAAATGGTGGACCTGATAATGCTATTACACATACTTTATAGAAGCCCGAGGAGTCTCACCCATCGATTGAGAGATCCAAGCTAATCCTAGTATGAGCTCTCAAGATTCACTACCATCTTATGAGCTCTCATTCTCTACTCCTAAATTTGAATTTCCAACACTTCCTGCTTGGATTCTTACTTTTCTACATGCATACTTAAATACTCAATAACTTGCCTCATGCATTCCAACTGACTGGATAAGTGTCCTAATATATTTTTGATTTCTTATGTCCTATCCATGTTTAGAACCCTCCCTAATAATTTCCCTAGACTCCTAACATATAAGTTCCAATAATGATCAGCCATAGGTTGTTCCAAGTACCAAAGAAAATGGGTAAGGGAAAGGTTTGGCTTAGAAAATATTCGGCCTACACACCCCACATAGGACACTTTCAGACTCCCAACAAATAGAAATATCCTCTAAACAAATAATTAAGCCAAAAGGAAAACAAAAAACTATAGAGTCCCACTCCCTCAATAAAGAGATCCTCATAACATACAATTCACTCAAAATACCAACACTAATGGCACAGTTATCAAGGGTAAAAGAACAAATGTTGAGCTCAATAAACCATACCACTGACCCTTGTCCTAAACATTGTTGAGGATGAATCGATCAATCAAGAGAGACACATGGTCACCAATAGGCAACACATTCCTCTACAAAACATTCATTTCATCACCGAAGCCAGGAGAAAATAGTAGGACAACATTACACCCTAAACTAATGAAACTGAATGAAACCTTACCACACCGCAAGGTCAATATCCCACCTACAAGCCACATCGCCATCAAACCAATTTTAAATATCCATGTGGACCAACCTCAGTTCAAATCTATGAGGTTACTGGATGCATGGGGGAGGGATATAAGAGCTTCCTTGTATTCCATCATGAGAAACATGTCCACCACTCTCATTAAATCGCAAAGCACTATACTATATGCATTCAAAAACTTGATTGCAATGGAGACAGAAACCATGTAATAATAATTGTTAAGGGAACCACCACCTTGAGGTGCATTTCTTCCTAGTTAAGTTTAGCATGGATTATAGAGGCTCGGGCTCGGGGCAGCGCAGCGTAAAGGAGGGACTCAATGACTTGAAGAAAAACATACGTACACTCGCAGAGTTCGTAGTAGTGGTCATTACAGATAATAGGGAGATGGCATCCGATGTCAAGCAATTGGTTGAAGATGTGCGCCATGTCTCTTATCAAACCAACTGCCATGATTCACGTATCGAAGACCACGCCAGGGATCTTTAGAGATTTGATGGGCACAATGGACCGCATTCAGGAAGACCTCCAGAAACTAGTGCAGATGAATCAATGTAGCCACTGTCAAGACAACCATGGAGAAGTTGCTCAGCAAATTGATGAACTTTCTGTCACCCAACCCGTGGGGTTCCCAGGCAAACCCAAATGACTTCTTCCTTCTAGTAAATATTTTTTTTGTGCAGTTTTAAATCAGCGGTTCTTTTGAATCTATACTATTTATATTATAATACATAGTAGGAATTACCATAACGACATTATAAGGCTCTCTTTTTGGCCCGCAATAGATGTAGATACTCTTTTTTAGTTTTCATCTATCAGTTTCTCTAGCTATGTACTGAATGGCTGTGCACAAACCTGTTAATATATTTTACTTTCAAGTTTCTGTTAAAAAAAATGCTAGCTACCATAAATAAAAATTATTAAAAATAAAAAATGAAAAAATATTGACTTAAATCAAATAAAAAAATTAAACTAACATTGATCCATTTTAAAACCAAACCTATCAAATGGTAAAAAATCTACACCTCAAAAAATTAGGTTTCTCTATATGTTTGATAAATCCAAGTTTAAAATAGATCTATACTAATAAAAATACATATCAAACCATCTGGAATTCAAAAAAACATACCCTGAATTGGTACTTCGCCATATCGAAACACATACACAATCTTGCCACGATACAATCTCTGATTTACCACCTAATTTACCACTTAACAAATTGCCTCCAAAACTTATCCCATACCCAAGCCCACTTGGAAAAACTTATCCCATACCCAAGTCCACTTGGAAAGTACTATGACTCGACCCTTCTTCAAAGATTTGAATTCCCTTAAGGGGGTTTACCGAATAATCAATAATATAGTCGATACTCTATTGGCTTCCACTTGCACTAGATCACTTTAGAAAACGTGTGGGTGAAGATTTATTAAAAAATGGATCCAACACAAATAGCCCCGGCAATGGTTTGATTAGATATATAGATACCATAATATGCATTCCAAATGTGATATGCTTAGGAATTCCAATTTATTTAAATTCCATATGTTATAGTTTTTTGGTTATTATATTGGCATTTGTTTTTCCTAACATGGTGCCTTGTACTCTTTAATTGAGGGAAGAGAGACTAGTATTCAAGTCTATCCATGCACACTTCTCACGTGACAAAGGAAATTAAAATTAGGTAAAGTATTGTTCACCTGTTTTTAACATAGTTTTTTTAATAATAAAAAAGAAATAGTATTAGAGGGTTATATTGAATTTAAAGCTGGGCAAATGATACGCATTAAGTGGCAATATAAAAATTGATAGGCTTAGTTTAAATTAAATTGTTAGGTATTTGGTGAGATACACTGAAGATATTTTTCCATAGTTTATATTAAAAAAATAAAGAAATTAAAAAATATAATTCATCTTCCAAAATTATGTAAAAAAAAATAAAATTTTATATTTAAAAAATATAATAATATTATGTTTAATACAATTAGAATAAATTTAAGAAACTTATTATGAAAATATTGCTTTTAAATATAAAATTCATTTGAAAATTATTCATCTAATTACTAAAATCATTTAAAATATACTAAAAAAACAAAAAACAAAAAAAATATTTTCAAATAAATGTCCAAACAATTTCATTAAAAAATTGAAATGGATTGAAACTTAAAAAACCATTATATTAAGAAAAATAGATTTAATTATATAATCTTAATTTTGTAATTATTGTGACTAAGAAATTTTTAAAAGACATTAAAAAAGGAAGGTTAAATCATTCAAATTCAGAATGAAAAACAATCATAGGAAAACACAAAACAATAAATTTAGAGACATTAAAAAAGTAATGTTAAATCATTCAAATTAAGAATGACAAACCATCATAGGAGAAGGCCAAACAATTAATTTAGAGACATTCAAAAAGTAACCTTAAATCATTCAAATTTAGAATGAGAAACCATCATAGAAGAATGCCAAACAATTAATTTTGTTGGAGTCATAACTATTCAAAAATGAAGTAATCTATTTATTTTAAGTTTTAGAATTTTCAGTATAGTAAAATCCAAATTTGGAAGTGTTTAAATTGTATTTTTAATTATAAATTGCATTTTTGAATCCACAACCAAACATAAAATATAATAATAAAAAGATTGAAATTTGTATTTTTAATTATAAAATGTGTTTTTAAATCCATAACAAGAAATAAAATATACTAAAAATGATTGAAAATGTAAAATATATACACTATAAAATGCAAATGATTGAAAATGTGAAATATTTACATTATAAAATATAAAATGTAAAAGATTGTAAAATGTAAAATATACTTAAAAAAGATTGTAAAATGTAAAATATACAAAAATGTTTTAATCCTCTCACACAATTTATTGTGAAAAATAATTATTTTATTTTTTTTGAAAATATAAAATAATTAAATTGAAATATGATCTAACAAATCATAATTATAAATAAAGGAGTAAGTTAATGTCAGCTCGTAGAGCAAACAGTGATTGGTGTTGCCATCATAGTGATTTTCATGGCTTAGATGCAACTACGTTGTAGTTTCTCAAACCAAAGGCTAGCCCAACAAATCAAAAGATTGCAAAAAATAAAATAAAAAATTATTATTATAAATAAAGAAAGAAGTTATTAAAAATAAGTTAATAATTTATTCATTATGAATTTAGATTATGAAACTTTATTTTAAAAAAATTAGTTTGTTTCGAGATTATCAAATCATTTAAAATATTATTTTAAAATAATTATTTATTTAAAAATAAATAATAAATAATAAATAAAACTTAAACCATCAAACTTATTTATTTATTAATCTATTTTATAAAATAAACTATTTAATAAAATAAAATTATATATTATTAATTAAAAATAAAATTAAAATACAATATCAATATCTATATATTAAATATTTTTTATTAAATATAATTTTTTATTTACATAAATAATTAACTATTTTACAATTGTCCAAATTAAATCATCACAAATCACTTTTTCATATAAATTAATATTATAGATAAAAACCCCCAAAAAAACAAAACAAAACAAAACAAAGCAAAAAGATGATCCTCATCTTGATACAAACATAGTTATAACATTTTCCAGTAATATATAATTCCTAGGAAACCTGGGGTAGGGTTTTTCTCTCTACCAGTTTTGAACCTCTTTCGAACCTCTTAACTTCTTGATGATAATGATGATGATGGTGGTGGTGGTTAACGTCCCCTGAGACCAAAATTTGGTCCATCGGACCCTGAAGAAGAAAATTAACTAGTTTGTTTTAAAGTGATATTTCTATGCTCAAAGAGCTTGGAGAGAAGCGTCCCGAGCTTACTATAATTTTGACAAGCTAACGTCCCGTCTTAAGTAGGTTGTAGGTTCATCCTCAAGAGACATGGATCTTGTTTTTTTCTGCACTTAGGGGTTTTATTAAATAGTTAATAATTCAATGTCATAATTATATAAAACCGTTTTATTATTAAAAACGGACTTAAAAACTAATAATAAAATGGTTTTATATAATTATGACATTGAATTATTAACTATTTAATAAAAACCCGGAAGTACAGAAAATAACAAAATCCATGTCTCCTCAAGATAAACCTACTTAAGAAGTTCGAAACTGGTGGAGAGATAAAAACCCTACCGCAAGTTTCTATTGATACAAATTTATGTAGATTGAAATGAATAAACATATACTTCCTATTTATAAGATCTTGTTAAGTTAATATCTCTTTGTACCTTCCGATCTACAAGATCTTATTTAGTTAATAAGTCTAGTTGGATACAACACATTTCTAATTGAAAATTAATATGAAGTAGGGAGAAAGGGCGTAGATGACTATTACTCTTAACCACTTCACCCAATATTTTTCCCTTTTCTTAAAATCCTTTGAAGGAAATAATCCTATAAAAAATGAAAAGCCAAAGCCACGTTACGTTTGCGTGTTGGAATTTCCATAAAAAAAATTGTGACGAACGCAAAGGATCTCAAGGTCCATTTAAGCCTTCCCGGTTCCCATAAATTTTATAAAAATATTTATTTGAATAACAAGTTTTGGTTTTGGAATTTTTTTATTATAAATTTAACATAAATTTTATAAAAATTATAATATTATAATAAAAATATTTTTTTATAAAAATATATATCATAACAAGAATATTTTAGTAATGAAAGCTTCTTTGAACATCCAATAGTTGATAAAAATGAGCCAATAGATATGTTGCTAATTACCAACATATCTCATGGTTCCACTTTAGTGATGGATCGTTAGTCAATTGTTAATTGGTAAAGGAGCAACAAAGGCTTCTTATTTTTTAAAACTAAAATTTCTAATAAATTGAATTACTTTTCAATCGATGCTATCTATCTTTCATCATAGTCTTTCATAATTATTTAAAATGTAAATAATAAGATTTTGTTAATTTGTTGAGCAAGCTAGATCTCAAAGGTGGGATATAAAGATATAATGATAATATTGGAATGGACTTTCTTTAGTTCTTTATATCCTCTTTCAAGTTAACAATTATGGGATTTATAGGATTTATGTATGGGATCTTTACTTAGAGAAATTATGCCATATTACATGTGTTTATGGGATATTAAAGAATATCCTTAATTTAACTAGATATTAATAAATATCTATCTAAATATTTTTGTTGATCCCCTTCCCAATATACCGTTCCAATTAAAAAACTTTAATTTTCATTAGATATCCTAATTATTTATTTCTTCCATAACATTTTTAATGCCATTTTTTTAAAATGGTAACATGGCACGGCCCTTGTAACCCCTAGAGATCTTGGAGGGTGAAATATGAAATCTATCCTAAGTATTTATTTCTTCCATAACATTTTTAATGCCATTTTTTATCCTTAAAATGGTAACATGGCACAACCCTTGTAACCCCTAGAGATCTTGGAGGGTGAAACATGAAATCTTAGTCAAAGAAAACATTACAAGATGTGGAACAACCCCATATACACAAGTCAACTCCATACACAGTCTTTCCAGTCCACTTCACACCACATTCACTCATAAATCGTACCTATTTAAACATCACTCTAACTCCAAACATAATTGGATTCATAACACTTTCACACACAAATCATACTTAATCAAACAATAATCTAACTTTGAACACACAATCAAATTCACACCAACTTCAAATATAGACTACCTATTCAAACCCCCCAATACCCTCTTCAACCCCACATATACATAATTATTTAGTCTTTACTGCAAGAGACATAACCAACTTTAAGGCCATGCGCTCTACGAGATTCATAACCAAATGAATATCCGAAAAGAATATAACACCATTAGATGGAGAATGTCCTTGAGTAGAACCATCAAAGTAGGCCTACACGCCATTTTTTCAATTATCTCCTCTTAGATTGCTCTAGGTCCTTTTTCCTTTTTAGGATGGTTAAACCCCTCTAGAATTGGCATACTTTTTATGACACACTAATGGAGGGGTATTTCTTTCTTTGAATGCTAAAGCATTTCAAGCCAACTAAATTCCCCACATGACTAACAAAGGTAAACACTCATATTTTTTAGCTGAAGTATCCATGCACCCTCATCAATCAATGTGGCTCCTTAAATTCCTCAAACACCAAAGATCCTTTATAGTACCTTCCATACACGTACAACATATGAACAATACCTGAGCAAATCATCGATGGATTGTGCACTAGATTTTCAAATAATACACCAACGCATACCCCATGTACCACTTTATATAAGGTATCCTATGTAAGTACTTTGTTCTTGAAGGCCAACCACATAAATATTTTGGACTTTATAGGGTATTTAAACTCCCAAATGATCTTCCACCACTAAATCAAATGCTCCTCCCCCACAAAAGAACTTAATCCTAATATTCAAGTTTTGGAGTATATATGCCTCTTATTGGATTCTTACCCCAAATGAGCATGCCCTCATCATCCTTTATCCTTAAATGGATAAAATTTTAAGCATACATATATCTTCCCTACTTAATAGGTCACGCTATAAAATCCGAAATTTCAGTTGATTTCCATTCTTGACGCCAAATGATGGTTGCTTCAAGATGGGCTAGTTTGTTGACAAATAAGTATCCATCTCTACGAAGTTTATCAATGAAACCCTTTCCATAGCCAATCCAAGGATCATAGCTTGTTCTCACCTTTGAACCTTCCCCAACCTTCCCAACCAAACATGCCCCACCAAAGGAAAAGCTAAAACCATGGATTTCCATATAAGAGACACATTGTACCATTTTTTTGCAGGCTTCCTAATCCACTCCTCACTTGTCTCGGCTTAAATTTGTTTTTAATGAATAACTTTACACCACAGACCCTTACCTTCAATCAATCACCATACACCCTTTCTAACCAAGGCCTTACTAAATAACTGGATATTGTTTATACCCCAATTGTACTATTATTCGGGATAGCAGCCTGGTTCCACCTGACCCAAGCTAATTATCACTTATCCTTGGCTTCAGACCAAACAAATCTACTCCTTATTTGCGTAATATCCTCAAGAATTTATTTGGGAATAAACACCAATGCCATCTAAAACATTGGATTTACCTTCAACACATGTTTAACCAACACTAATTGACCACCATGATATAATAAATGATTATACTAGAAAAAATGCCTACTGTCCATCTTGGCAATAAGCATCACTAGTTTGTAGTACCTGCATTTTGACCCTTAGAATGCGTTAAATCAAATTATGTAAAATGATGTAAATATGCTAGTAATGATTCCTAGTGTGGAGCTTAAGGCCAAGGCTTGACTAGTGAATGGTTAGCCATGTATGATGTAAATATCCATATAAGGACTACGTGTTAGGATTTTCATGAAGACTCAAAGCTATGTAAATATTTATGTCAGAATATAATAAAATTGTCCAAGATGGTTGCATAAAGAGCACTAAAGAGGAATGGGTTGTAAGGGGAAGAGGAAACAAGACCTATGTGAGTGTAAATTCACTTTTTCCAAGTGTCAACCTTAGAACTCATCTATTTTTTTCCATGTGCCTTAAATTAGCCATTTGCCTCAATTGATTTATTGAACCCAATCATTGAATGCATGTGTGAAGTTGGTGGGAAAAACTTCTCATGTAGTTATGGAAGCATGGGTTGAATATACTCCTTATGGAAATTGTAAGAGTTCTTCATTCTCTGGTCAAAAGTAATGTCAATTTGTCTTTTCATCCACCCTCTCATTTCCCAATTCACTATATCACTCACTTATTGGGCATAAGTTCATACACTATGTAGTTTCTAGGATGTTCTCTCCATTGCTAATTATCAGACTATATCACTATGTAGTTTCTACGATGTTCTCTCCACCCTATCATTTCCCAATTCACTATATCACTCACTTGTTGGGCATAAGTTCATACACTATGTAGTTTCAAGGATGTTCTCTCCATTGCTAATTATTAGACTAAGAAATTAACCCAAAACCAACATCGTGTAGAGGAAATACAAACATTAGAGTGAATATGATGGTTTTAGATGAGCATGAAGGCTAGGAAATATTCACCCACTAAATAACTGCTCCTTGTATGCTTGAGAATCTAGTATTTGGTTTTACAGTTAATTATCTGAAAGCATACAACATGTTGGAGTTCTTATACATACATTGAAGAGCATTATAAGGGATGGTTACTCTAAGGGACTATTGAGAAGAGAAAAAGTATGCCTTTCTTGTGTTGTGTGGGGTAGTGGAAGAGAGTTCCATGGTTGGAATGGTTGAATGAGATTCCTGTAAAGATATGTGGTGAGCAGATTGGGTAAGCATGACAGAAAATGGGTTGGGCTAAGAGAGAGTGAAGCTTGAACCTATTTCTTTTTCCATGGTGGCCTCATAGCCTAGCTTGGGGTTGGTATCTATAGTTGACACCTATGGTTGGGTGGAAAATTTCTTCAATAACTAATTTATTGGATCTTCTCTGGTTGAAAGACGTGTTTATTGTTGTATATGAATATGAAAATCTATGTTTGTTTCCTATTATGAAATTTGTATTATTATGCAAGTTTTGTGTGTGAATTGGTAGCGTTTCTACCACACTTTATATTTATGCATATGTAGATGCGTTTCTTAAAATTTTAACTCTTATAGGAGGTTTAATTAGTTATGAATTCGAGCATTGGCCCGTGTGGGGTTTAATTTTGAAACATGGAAGTTGTAACCACATGTATCGTGGTTGGAATGTTACATAGTCCTTATTTCCATTAGGATTTGGTTTGAGATAAAAACCTAGATAGTTTAACCATTCTCTAAGTCAATCCATTGAAAGGAAAAAATCCATAAGAAATATCTAAAATCAATTTCACCTAGCCTTCAAAAGGAAATTGAATAATTATAAATATTTATTAGCATAATTGTTGTTATACAATATAAATCAAGAATCACTCAAATTCACATCCAAGAGAGCTCCCTTAAGGCCCTTAGCCACAATAAGGAACCTAAGGGGGGATACTAGGAATCCCTACATGATCCATGTTCTATGCCTGAAGACTCTCAAACTTGATCCATTTATTAATAGAGAAAAGGATACAGAAGAAATATAAATAATTAACCAATTTACAAAAGGAACATTTAAACCTAGTTGGAGAAACATCATCTTCAGATTTAACCATCTAAAACGATCATAGGATTTGGATAGATCCAACTTAATAACCAAGATGAATTATAGAATGTGGCCCCTTGACTACTCCAATGGACTCATGAATATACTTACCATATAGAGAACCAAACTTTTAGCTAGAGATAGCCTTTTAACCCCCATATTAATCACTTTTTGTAACATACCTCCTTGCTCTTACTTTTCAGTAACTGAATTACAAATGTAAGTGTTCATGGTGAGGAGCTGAAGGCTATGGCCTTGCTGGTAGTAAGTATTGTTGTGATTTCCTAAGTTTTATTTTGAACTTGTATGCTTAGGAGACTGAAGGGCTTGACACAACTAAACAACAGGGGCATGAAATCCACTAGGGGGAGAGGTTGAATGGATGAGGATACATGTGTTTGATGATGGGTGTCATCTTGGTGCCATGGGAACTGGAAAAAAGGTGAACATCGGATGTTCCCTTGGTGAATTAAAGCTTATAGGTGTCATCTTAAGTTAAAGTTTGTCTATAGCATAGTGGAAAATGAATTAGTATTCACTAACACACAAATAGTCATATTTTATGAATAAACAATCTATCTATTAGTATAAAGCTACTTATTATTATTATGAGTCTAAGTAAAACTAAATTATTGTCCTAATTTTTTTTGACTAATTAACTATGGAAAAGAGTGCCAAAGAATTATCCTTAGAGCTTCTAAAGGGAAGAATCTATACTTTGTCTACTTTAAATAATATAATATTGTCATTTAAATATAAGGTGGGAGGTATATGCTTTATAAACAATATTATTACAAATATTTTAAAAATATGTGTTTTCCTCAAATTACACACACACACACACATATATATATTTATTTTGATGTTTTCTAAAGAAAATGTTATAAATACATACAAATTATTATTATTGGTAGAGTATTGCATTCTTATGTATGTATGTATGAGAACATAAAAAAGATAAGTCGTACATGATTAAGCTAAATATACATTTATAACAAAATAGATAAATGTACACTAGTTTAGACGTTAATAAAAGACAAGTATTGGATGAGCACCACCTTCATTAAAAGAAAACGGCATTTGATATATATATATATATGTGTGTGTGTGTGTGTGTGTGTGTGTGTGTGTGTGTGTGTGTGTGTGTGTATGAAAAAGAAAAGAAAAAACGTAATTTTGATATTCATGAGAGAAAATCCTTCCACCTTTTCCAAGTGACATTACAAAACATAAACATGCTATTGTCCACTCTCTACCAAAAGAGGGATCTCCACACAAAAAGATACAAGAGTCTACGGAGTTTAATCTCCACTCAGGTTAAAACTGATTACAAAATAACAAAAAAAGATGACTTAGAATACATCTACAATAGATTTTTCAACACATTATTTTCAAGACCAAAACATATTCCAAGTACCGCTACACTCATACCGTTTTTCAATATATTTTTCCTAGTGTAAAATACCTTCTTCTGAAAGTAGTGCCCCCATGGAAAAAATATTCGCAACACCATTTTTTTCTCTATAAATATGACAAATCTTCAGTGAATTAAGGATTGAAAGTAATGATTTGGTTATGCTACATCAATTGACTAGATTAATTACCTGTAAAGTTCCAACATCCTTTGCCCGAGTTACTATGACTTGAGAGTCACCATAAATCTTAATAGCATCTAGACCACATAGACAGAACACCATACAAAGACACCATAAGGCTAATAATTCATTCCTAGTATTAGTTCCTTTGCCACAATTTAATTTAAACTTAAAGAAGTGTTTTTCACTAAGCACAAGATGAATCCCTGCAACACAAAAACCATCTTTTGCGGCACCATCAAAAGAAAATGGCATTTAATATATATTAAAAAAGGGACAAGAATTGAATGAGCACCACCTTCATTAAAAGAAAATGACACTTAATATATAAAAATAAAAATAAAAATAAAAGACAAGCATTGGCTGAGCTCCACCTTCATTTAAAAAAATGGCATTTAATATATAAAATAAAAATACTAAGAGAAGTTATAACAATTAAGATCTCCACTTCTTAAGCAATGACAGTTACATATTAGTCTTGGAAGTGAATCCAAAAAGCAGGTTTCTGAAGTTTTCTTGTTAGTTTCCTTATGCCGAGTTAAATGTTTTCTGAATCCAACCTCTGGTGCTTTACTTTTATTTTTTTGCTATTTCTCAAGGAAAGGATGTCTCTATAGTTAGAACCGACCTTCCCCTTTTGGAACTTGGTTTGTGCCTTCCTTACTTATAGACTACAATGACTCGTAAGGATGTGGCCTCCTTTCAGAACTATACCCTCTTATTATTGTTTTGGATATCAAGAAAAGAGAATGATCCCTCCACAAAGCCATATCTGTTGTTTATAGTATTGGTTTTTGTATTTAGGAGGAGAGAGCATTTCGTTTTGACCCAATCACAACTCCCTTTTATTTAAATTCTTGTTTCAATAAATTGTTGAGAAAATGGTCTCTTGTTGGAGTGCGACCCCTAGATTCCTTGAGCTTTCATTTGTCGGCTGGTGAAGGGACAACTTCATAAATCATTAATTCTGGTAAATCGTTACATATTTTTCTTCTGTAGACGTATAAAGTTGTACACTTTTGCTAGAGGGGTGAATTCCTCATAAATAGTTCTTAGTTATTTGCACTTGATTTTATCACCAAGTAAATTACATTATTTGTTGTAAATTAAAGAGGATACTAGGACTCTCCTATTCACTTAAGCATAAAAATTCAGAAGGACTAAGGTGCTCTCCACTTATTTCAATATGTTATGAAATTTTTTTGTTGGGAGCTGGAAGCTCAATTTTGATTACATATCGTGAATTTACATTAAAAGGCGAAAACTTTTTACTCATAGTTTTGGAAGTAAAACATCATATTTATTGCAAGGGGTTGCGGCTTAATTATTAAGATATTATGTTGAGAAATTTAGTACATGATTCCTTTTAAACTTCTGTCCTAGTGGATTCGATGCTCAGTTTAGGGGTGGCCTCTTGGCGGAAAGAATATACATCGGACAGAGAGCCAATAGGTTGGGTGGAACGTTGCAACCAAGCCTTCGGTCAGTCAAGTCTACTTGGTTCAGATGAGTACTCTTTTTTTGTTAAATTATTATTTAATAAATTGATATCAAGTTCTATAAATACATTTCTTGTTATGCCAACTTAACTGATCATATGCATATTTTTTAATAAATATTTATCCTTTGAAAATGTAATACTATTGAGTAAATGATAACAATCGTTCATTTGATTATGAGTAATGTTTTCAGCATTGCAAAGGTATGAAGGAACATAGTTGTTGTGATTAATTAACAATATCATCATTACATATGTATATTTTGTCTTCCCTTCTATGTAAATTTGTTAGCATTATTATGGTTCAAATAGCTAAAAGATATAAATACAATGGTTATGAAATTACTAAATATTATGAACTTTTGAAGGGTGTTGAGCAATCTCATATTTGTAGATAAGTAATCTTTAGTTAAAAATATTTAAGTATTTTACTTTGTTAAGAATAAGTCTTTAAATGTTAGATAGAATTTTATACATAGCATGTTCTTTTATCTAAACGAAAATTAGGTGAGAAACAAATAAAGAGTTGTCAATAAGTATGACTATGACTTTGACTATGTTGTTATCATATATTAGTTTGGATGATAAGTATTGACTTAGCTGCAATATATATTAAAAAAACTAATTATGTTAAGTTCAATCAACTATCTTACTAATAACGTGCAAACCATTATTGGATATGAATTTGATAAATTGAATAGTTTGATCCTATGTTTGAGAATAATATAAGTCATGGTTGAACTAAATATCTAATCATGGTTATGGAGATAGTTATGGAGATGGTTGAACTAAATATCTAATCATGACATATATAGTTGTTGGACCGAGAGTAGCGAGGTGCTCTACAACCCAATATGGAGGAGATGTGATGTTATTTAATGTTACCAAAAATAAAAAGCGACTAAAATAATTCTGGTGGCATATAAAAAAAATGAATTCACCATAAATCCATCTTAATTTCGTATCTATCAAGCATGAGAGGGATACAATTTCTTGAGGTGGAATTTTGTATTATTATCTTACACCTTAAGAAAATAGATCCCTCTTGGTGCTTAATAGATCTGGGTTTAAGATGGACCTATGTTGGTTATGGTCACCTAGAGCCATCATAAAGGGACCAATTTTGTAATAGACATAAACACATGAATGGTATGATTGAATATAATTGCTCCTTAGCAGGTTTCTTGAGTATAAACTTTTGATGCCCCTTACTTTGATATTTGTTTGAGTGAATTTGTTGTTGATTCTTAAATCCAACATTTCTTCTTCTTCCCATTGTCATCTTCTTTCATATACATTTGAAATTACTTGCATACAAAATATTTTTCTTTATATGGGAATTGATAATTTGATGATGTCTACATGATTGAGGTACAATATGTGAATATGAAGTTGGATTAGATATAAAATTTGTTGATCATGAGATTTTAAATCCATTGTGGAAAATTTGAGGCACTGAACTGGTGAAATATTTTGATGAAGACTTTACTTGACAAAGATTGAGGCAAGTAATTGTGAAGACAATGAGGGAAGACAAGGATATGAATTTCATAGAATTAAGTTGAGTGATTCATGGAGATATTGTTGAAGATAGTTATGGAGATGGTTGAACTGCATATCTAATTATGACATACTTGTTATGATCACCTAATTCTATAAATATGGACCTATGGTATAATAGACATATACAAAGAATGATATGATTGAATAGAATTTCCCCTTAGGTGGTTTCTATTAAATTTGTGAACCATTGATCTACAGGAAAATGAGAGCAATTGAGAAGGGAAATTCAGCGGAATCAAAGAAAATGTACACTGAACAGTAAATTCATGCCACACATTTCAGATAAAATAGACAAGAATTGATCAGTTAATCACAACATTAATCTTCATTCATTAATCAATAATATAATGGTGTTACAATAAGTACAATTCAAATCATGTGGATAGGATTCGAATCTACCAACTAAACCTGGTTGATTATCTAACTTAGTGTGTCTAAATCACTGCTAGAACTCACTAGTATAACTCCATATGTCTAAATCAGTCTACAACCAGTTAACTAATGAGCTAGGTGGGAAAAAGGCACCACTTTCCCTTCATGCATGCAAAACTGACGCTAGGCTAACTGAAAGTGATCGAACTGATTGTAACTGGAGGTTAACTCAACATAACTGCTTACCAACCATGACCAAATGATGTAGGTTGTTGGTGGCACTCATAGTGGGCTCCTATAATGTAGGTATTAGTCTCATAGGCACATACAATCATGCATGCACATGCAGTAAGTGGAAGATAACCTCTATGTGTGTCCCCCACACTCTAGTACAATAATAATTACCCCCTAATTTAGGTAAGTATACCAAATAGACTATATTGGACAAATGAAGATTAATTAATCCTAACACCCCACCTTAATCCTAACATTGGACAACTTGGGCCCTGGAAACTAGGCCAAAATTCACCCATACAATCTAAATGACATAAAATAAATTGCTTAATAAAATAAGGAAAATGGGGAAAGCCTCATGGGACCACCCCCCCCTCAAAATAAGCAGGAATCAGGAAACAAGCTATACTACTTGAGAGAATATTTTTCTCTTTGAGCAAAAACTTGTGAAAATTTTGATGCAATTTGCAACTCTGTGGAGCAGCCATGCAAAATCATGGTTCTTCTGTGCATCAGCATCCTGGGACTATGCATGTGGATCTTTCCATCTTCTTTTGATTTTCTAAATGTTTCTTTTGTCTCTTCTTTCTGGAGGAGGAATGGAATGATCAATTTTGTTCTTCAGTGGGTCAAATTGTTGATCATTTGCTATCATCAAGTAGCATTTTCCTAGAAGTTTGTTGCACCACTATGTAGATATTTTAGCTGTGTGAGAGAGTGCAACATGCTCATTTTGATACTGGTACCGTGTTCTTCTTTTGTCATCTGGTTTTCTAGCACCATTCCTGACTGCTTCAATGAGATTTTGGGCCCATTTAGGCTTCTGATTTGGAATAGGCGCTGGATCTAGATCTAGATCATCTTGAGGTACAATCTCAATATCAAGATCATGTTCCTCATCTTCTGAAACTGAAATACTAGACAAGATATCATTATCTGCAAATGGATATGAAAGAGAGTTTTTACCTTCCCTTTCGAATGGCTGTTGAGATTGTGCAAGAGCTGAGAATGGAAAAAAGTGTGAGAATTCATATTCCTTGGAGGAATGGTTTGCAAAACCCTTCACTATAATCTTCCCAGTTGATATATCTGAGATCTCCACTGAGTCAGGACCAAATACAACTTGCTTTGGTGAGCCAATATGTGTCATCTGATAAATAGATAACAAATTTTCTACAAGAGAGGGCACACAGAGTACATTCTTGAACTCTCCATGTTGTATTTTAATAGAACCTCTCCCAATAGCTGGGATCTGAGAGTCATCTACCATATGAATGCCATGTCCTCCTGATATATTTAGAGTGGCGAAGGATTCCCTGAAGGCAACCATGTGGTTGGATGCTCCAGAATCTATCAAATAACCCTTCGATTGAGTGAAGCATGCCTTCAAGGCATGGCACCTCTCATATTCTTCAGTATGCTCTCCAGCTTCAGACATGTCTACACCTTGTGGAAGGGAAATATTTTTCTGTTCAAGGAGTTTCATCAACTGGTCGATGGTATTCTTCATGCACTGGCTCTCTGGATGAAAGCCTCTCTTATAGTAGGGACATCTAATCTTATTGAATTTCTTCTTTTTTTTGGAACTCGAGGCTCCATTGGAAGATATCTAATTATCCTTTGGCTTCGAATTAGTGTTTTTGGTCTCCTTCCTTTTATGCTTCCCTCTTTCTTGCACATTGTTTGAGTCTGTCACTAAGAGTGATTGATTCTTAGAGGTCCGAATCAATCCCATTTGAACCAATTTATATTTCTTTTGTATAAAGGACTCAACAAAATCATCTAGAGAAGGCATATTCCAATTAGGGGTGGAATCCCTTTCGGAATGGAATGTAGAGACAAAGACTGAGTACTCTGAGCCAAGCTTGCTCAACACTGACAACACAAGCTGCTCATATTTCCTCTCTAATCCACATTGTTCGCATTGCAGTACTAATGACTTGTATTTTGTAAAGAATTTCCAAATAGATTCGAAATTGCTGGGCTGTAGAGCGATGAGCTCATTCTCCAAAATATGCCCTCGAAGCTCATCTTGTTTGCCAAACAAAGATTCAATCTTATCCCGAGCTTTCTTCAAATTCCTTAGTCCCTCAAGATGGAACAAAAGATCCTAGGAGATATGAGTGCACATTAACCCGAAGGCTTCATCAAGATGATTCAAAAATTTGTTCTTCTCAACATGTTGTTGGGGCTCGGTTTCTCTGCCCATTCTCGTTGGAAGTGAGCTTTTGCATAGTTTTTTTAACTTGTTGTTTTTTTCCAATCCAAGCATATGTCAATGGGGAAAGTCAAGGATGAGCTCCAGATAAGCCTTTTCATATGCAGCATAATAATAATCCCAGTCTAGACATCGAAGCCGAATCTCGTTCATCAAATAAAGCTCTCCAAAATCTTAAGAATGAATTTTCAAATGTCCCAAAATGCAGAAACAATGACCCACATTCCCAAAAGAAAATTGCTCAAGGGATGAAATATTTGGGCATGGAAAGGTGCCACTAACTTACAGTTGATGAAATGAGGGTCCATAGCAAACAATTTTTCCTTTACCAGGATAGTCCGGTCAACAATAAGAACAAGATTTGAGTTTAAGCAAAAGAAGGCGTAGTAAAAAAAACAAACCCTAAATGGAAATAAGATAAACTCATACAAGCAACCACTAATTATAAGTTCAACCCTTAAAAGTTTATTAATAACAGGTAAGGAAAATAATTAGCATTATAATTCTAACCATGAGAAGTAGCAATGAAAGGGAAATGAATGGTAACAAATTTTTACCTCATAAATTTATACAACTTTCCATGGCTTGAAAAGACGACGACTCTAAAATCAACTTTGTACTGAAAAAACTATCCATGGGATTTCTTTAGTATTCACATTCAAATAGTGTCATGGGTTTGCTTACTAAATCAATTTGATAATGAAGAAATCTATTCGCAAGTAAAGCAATTTGAGATTAAATAACCCATAAAGTTGGAACAAAATTCACCTTTCAACTGTAACATGAATTTCTTTAGGATAGGTTATGTTGGATGATTGCAAGCATACTTCCATTGTAAAAAAAAATAGCAATTGAATGAAAAAAGAGATTCATGACAAAAAAAAACTAAAAAAAATCTTGAAAGAAATCACAAATTACTTGAAACTTTAAATTGTTCTTGTTTGGTAGCTATAACTTAGAGGCTCCAACTCCAAGTGGAATGTTGCATGCATGCACATAGGTTAAGAAAATACTTGTCAAGGCGTTAGATCGAGCAGGTGTAGGTTAATCAAGGAGTGTAGGTCCAGGCTCATCAGAGTTTTTCTTAAAAAGAATAATTAAAAAAAAAATGAAAAAAAAATCTAACTATAAAAATCCCTCTAGGAAACTAGTGGATAGGTGTCATTTGAAAACCATATTTCTAGTAGATGACACTAGATAAAAAAAAACTAATCAATCAAACAATTAGACCTTTCAATTTATTTTTAGGTCATTTTTTTCAATTTATTGTTCTAATAAAAAATTGGTTAAAGAAACATGATTGCAACTTTAAATTTCAATTGTTGTAACTTGTGGGTCACCGTAACATCACTTGTTTCAACATTGTGGTTGCTATAGTAGCACTTGCTGCAACTACTTGATCATTATAGAAGTATTCACACACCATGAGACAAATAAGAAAGGATTGTTGCAACCTGACTCACTGCATTATCAGTCGACCAATATGCATTGCTACGAAACTACTCACACCACTTGCTATGGCACCACAAGGTGCCACTACTGCACTACCTATGTGGCACCACCGAGCGTCATTAATGCATTCAACTATACAACACCACTGGACACCGTTACTACCACTCCATGATTTACCAACCACTCCAAAGCATCATGATTTATCCAATTAAGCCTCGACCAACCTATAAGACATCAATGAAACACATAGTAAGAAAACAAGTACAACTCAATCATATGCTTGCACTTTCCAATTAATTAATATATTAAAATGGAAATACATGCCTTATACCACATCAGCCAGTTGTGGATGATTGATATCTCTCATTACGGGAATGGATGTCAGTTGACATGACCATGCATCCTACTATTAGCGTCGTGACATAATTCCTACATCATCCTTTGCCTTTATCATCACATCTTGCACATTCAAATCGACATTGTCATACCTTATCCATGACCTCCCTCATCGCGATTTGAAATACCTACCTTATCAACATTCCCAAAGTAGAAAAAAATGTTTGCTAACTTCCTAAATTATATACAACCCGTCCTTACCTCACTGAAGATTTGTGTGCACCAAAATTCGACTCACGTTCTTTGGTGACAGTCCAAAATGGGGGTCTCCTTGATCATGAATGAACCACTCACAATGATCTAGTTGCAGCAAGGCGTATAAGTATACCAAATCTTCTTAAACACAAGATGGATCACTTATATTGCAAGATTGCAAGGATTCAATCCTAACATTGCCTTAGGATTCACATAGAACATGTAGGAGAATTTCTTCTTTATCTGTGGTCTTTGGGTAAAAGCAACTAAAAAATCCATAGAAAAGGTTATATGGTCACCCAGGACAAGCACAAAATGGTAAGATAGGAAAAATTAGTTATCCTCAGAGCGATCAGAAGTTTTGGAAGGTAAAGAACAACTGGTGAACAAGAGGAATGGGGTTGATCAGAATTCATGTCAAATTCATAGGGAAGAGTCGCCCTGTTTATCTAAAAATATTTCACCTACGATGGGAAAAACGACCTTGTATATGGTTACCATTTTATGTTATTATCTCATCTCTTCCATGGGTGTCTATTAAATCTTCTATAATTTTTGTCTAAGTCACTGCAACACATGTCAAACATTGTTAAGATGGAAAAACACCTATCTTCTTGTGTCACAAATCACAACTTAACTAAGTTGTTGGTTTTCCATGCCCTCTATAAAACATAACGAACATGGGGATAATTTATCACAATTCTTGATCAGATAAGGGAATTGGCATCACAAGAATAAGAAACATAGTAGGATCCAATAGAAGAGGTAGAGGATGTATAGGCGGACTAATTCCAAGGTGAGGAATTCATTCCCATTACAATTGATAGCAACATAAAAATTTTGGAAAATCCTATTGAACAATAATTTAGACCATGTGTCATAGAAGAGGGCACCCCTTAACCTCACAGACATGGTGTTCTTCATAGACCAAAAGAAGACAAGGAAATATGCAGGAATTTTTAAGGATGAAGATCCACTCTTTGGTTGTAGAAGATGCTACAAGACCTCTCAAGGAAGATGATGCTACACAAGGACGATCATCCCCTCAAGAAAGATTTGAAGCTGATAGTGTTACACAAGAACAGTGTTGGAACAAGAAGGCCAGGAAACCCTTTCTATTACACAAGAACCAACAAAGGAACTAGAGGTCATAGTACCACAAGGACCTACTAGCAGCCCAAGGAAAAGGGTTAGATCTAAATGAAGAGGGTTTGTCGATATTGATCTAGGTAAACTCCATGGAAAATATCCTACACTATATTATGAAAGAAAAATTATAAAATGAGAAAGGAAATTCATAAATTAAGGATGAATATTAGGGTTTTTAAAAGAAATTTGCATAAATTTCTTACACTCACGGGAATTGATCTCCTTATCCATATTTTCTTTCACCTTGAATGATCATCGTTTGCTTTGCATGAGGATGAATAACACAAGAAATAAATTAACAAAGGTCCTCAAGAGGAATCACCCCATTATTGGGAATAAATCCTTGGAACAACAAGGTATCATACAAACAAAGTGGAACTTCAAAACCCTAATGAAAATTTCAACAAGTAGGACTCTACAGAAGCTCCAAACCTAGAGCCAGAATTAGTTCCCATGGAGAACAATATATGTGAACCTTTCAATCCTGAAAAAGATGGTATCCATACTAAAAAATTTCCTAAGTATGTCTTTGTAGGAACTCAAACCATGGAGCCTAAATAATATCCTAGATAAAATTGCTCCAACAAATATTTTCCAAAGTATATCTAATAAAAACTCAAATTCTAGAGCTTGTACAAGTTTTGATAGAGAACCCTTGCGTCTAGGATCAAGAATATCAAAAGGAAGAGGAAATTATCTAAAGAATTGGAGTCAAATATTCTTCCTTGGGACTTGAGTCCTACCTTCATATGGAAACTAATATTTCCAAATGAAAGAATGTAGCTATAGCATATGAACTAGGCACAATTCCTTTGGAGGAATATAGGAAGACCATTCAGAACCTCAGGGAATGATGAGTAAAGCAATACATTGTCCATAGGATGAAATATCAACAATGAATGAAGTACATGAGAAAGTTAAGGAGCTAACAACCCAAGTCCAAAATTCAAAGGAGGAAAATAAGATGATGTATGACTTGGTCCAATCTATTCTAGCTAGCAAGACCCCATCACAGGTATATGCATCTTTTCTTAAAGAAAAATATTTTCTTTTCCAGCTAAATGTTATAGTACAAGGTAACCCTATTCTCTTAAAAATGTGAAATCATTTGTGGCTACATTCTTCAACAATAGTCGAGAAGCTCAAGATCTTCTTTGTGTTGAATTTTCATATGCTAAGCTAGAACATCAGTATTTCATTTCATTTTCATAACCAAAGCATATAAACAGGATCACTGAAAGATAGACAAGCACAACCATACAAAAAGAACACAAAGATTTATCCTAGGAAAACCCTAAAGGGTAAAACCCATCAAAAGCTTCCTCAATATAGATGTCCCAAAAAGATAAAAGGTAAAACCAACAAGGAGATCAAAGCCTGGTCCTCCTCCTTCTCCAACTACTTCTCTTCTCCACTAATGCGCTACACAAGTGAGAGTGTGTGTTCCAAATGAGGAGCGCTACACCTCTATTTATATTCATCTGTTCACTTAAGTTAACTCATCTGTCATGTAGGCTCGAGTTAATCATGTAAGCTTGAGTTACACATGTAGGCTCAAGTAACCACACTGGGGTGCTAATGACCCACCTTTACAAATGGAGGGGACTACCTCATGACTCTTATTAGTTCTTCCGATTAGGAGCATCGGGGTACAAAGTAATACAAGTGGTTCTCCCAGAAGGACCATCGGGGACCACAAAGAAATACATATAGAATATTCTTCGAAGTTACAATATTTCAACACTCCCCCTTAACGAGAAGGGTATTCTATAACAACATCAACAACAACAATAATAGGAGAGAGATAGAGGACATCATCAACATCATCAGGGTGACACATCTATAAATCATTGGAATCTTTTCATCATCATGTAGTCTTCATCTTCAATCTTTAGTCTTCAACATCATCGGTACTTTGACCGCTTCGATCAGCAACATATTTAGCACTTTGATCTTAGAAACATCTTTAGCACTTTGACCTTTCGATCAGCAACAACATCTTCAACGCTTTGACCTTTCGATCAGCAACAACATCTTCAACATGTTGATCTTTCGATCAGAAACATCTTCAGCACTTTGACCTTTCGATCAGTGACATCTTCAGCACTTTGATCTTTTGATAAGCAACATTATCATCATACTCTGATCTGTCAATCGGAACCATCATCATCAAAACATCGTCATACTCTGATCAGAAACATCATCATCAAAACATCATCATACTCTGATATTTCGATCAGAAAAATCATCATCAAGGCATCATCATACTCTAATCTTTCGATCAATACGACATTATCATCGTCTACAACTTCTGATCTTTTGATCAGAAAACATTATTATCAGCAACTTCTGATCTTTCGATCAGAAAACATTATTATCAGCAACTTCTGATCTTTCGATTAGAAAGCATCATCATCATCATACTCTGATTTTTTATTTTTTATTTTTATTTTATTAGAGAACATCATCATCAGCAACTTCTGATCTTTCGATCAGAGAAACATCGTCATCATCATATTCTGATCTTTCGATCAAAGAACATCATCATCATCAGCAACAGTATCATCATCATATTCTGATCTTTCAATCAGAGAACATCATCATCATCATCAACTTCTGATCTTTTGATCAGAGAAACATCATCATCATCATATTCTGATCTTTCGATCAGAGAACATCATCATCATTAGCAACGACATCATCATCATATTCTGATCTTTCAATCAGAGAACATCATCATCATCAGCAACTTCTGATCTTTCGATCAGAGAAACATCATCATCATCATATTCTAATCTTTCGATCAGAGAACATCATCATCATCAACAACATTTGATCTTTCGATCAGAGAAACATCATCATCATCATATTCTGATCTTTCGATCAGAGAACACCATCATCATTAGCAACATCATCATCATCATACTTTGATCTTACGATCAGAGAACATTATCATCGTCAATAGCCTATAGGCTACAGTACAAAGACGTAGAAGTCTTTGGATCTCTTTTGGACTTAAAGTCCAGGGATGATGCAATCCCACCACATTCTCGACAATCGAGGTCACCAAATCCATTCTGAACCTAGGTTCACGGATGATACAATCCTACCACCTTCTCGATGACCGAAGTTCACCGGATCCATTCTGAACTGAGGTTCACGGATGACGCAATCCTACCACCTTCTCAATGACCAAAGTTCACCGGATCCATTCTAGACACATGTATTGGGATGATACAATCACCGGATCCGTTCTGAACCGAGGTTCATGGATGATACAATCCTACCACCTTCTCGATGACTGAAGTTCATCAGATCCATTCTAGACATATGTCCAGGATGATGCAATCACCGAATCCATTTTGAACCGAGGTTCATGGATGATACAATCCTACCACATTCTCGATGACCAAAGTTCACCGGATCCATTCTAGACATATGTCCTGAGATGATGCAATCATCGGATCCGTTTTGAACCAAGGTTCATGGATGATACAATCCTACCACCTTCTCGATGACCGAAGTTCACCGAATCCATTCTAGACATATGTCCCAGGACGATGCAATCACCGGATCTATTTTGAACCGAGGTTCATGGATGATACAATCCTACCACATTCTCGATGACCGAAGTTCACTGGATCCATTCTAGACATATGTCCCGGGATGATGCAATCACCGGATCCGTTTTGAACCGAGGTTCATGGATGATACAATCCTACCACATTCTTGATGACCGAAGTTCACCGGATCCATTCTAGACATATGTCCTGGGATGATGCAATCACCAGATCCGTTTTGAACCAAGGTTCATGGATGATACAATCCTACCACATTCTCGATGACCGAAGTTCACTGGATCCATTCTAGACGTATGTCCCAGGATGATGCAATCACCAGATCTGTTTTGAACTGAGGTTCATGGATGATACAATCCTACCACATTCTTGATGACCGAAGTCACCGGATCCATTCTGAACATATGTTCCGGGACGATACAATCCCTCTTCATTCTCAATAACCGAGGTCACCGGATCAGTTTAGGGAAAGTGCCCAGGGATGATACAATCCCACTGCAACATCACTACTCCCCCTTTCGAGGAAGGTCTTTTCAAACCACACCAAGCTTGTCTTGAAAATGTTCGAACTTTACTCGAGACAGAGACTTCTTCAGCGCATCATCATCTAAACCATCTTCATCTACATCTTCAGTATGTGAATACTGAACTATCACCATCTATATCTCCAGTATGTGAATACTGAAAGCATCATTATCTATATATTCAGTATAGAAATACTAAAAGCATCATCACCTCTATATTCAATATAGAAATACAGAGTCACCATCATCTGCATCTACAGTATGTAAATACCGAAACATCATCTATATCTTCAGTATGGGAATACTGAAACATCATCATCTGCATCTTATCTCGTATGTAGGAATACCAGATTTCTATGTGTTACAACGGAACACGGGGTTATCACAACTTTGGTTATCACATAGAATCATTGTAGTATCCATCTTCAGGTCAAAGAGACCTAATATCAGCTTCCGAATTCATATGGCTTCACAACTTAGCAGAGCAATATGCTATGTATTCTGCTTCAGTCGTGCTAAGAGAAATATTGGACTGTTTCCTGCTATGAACTCATAGCAAACCCCAAAGAAAAGCATCTACCTGATGTGCTTTTCCTATCTAAGATACTTCCAGCCCAATCTACATCTGTGTAGCCATACAATCTATACGCATGGCTACCATCATAGTATAGACCAAAGTCTATAGTCCCTTTCAGATTTCTCATCACATGTTTTGCAGCTACTAGGTGAACCCGTCTTGGTTGAACAAGATATTGACTTAAAGTGTTCACAGCAAAACAAATGTCTGGTCTAGTATTTGTTAAGTACATCAATGACCCAATGATCTGTCTATAATGAGTCACATCCACTAACTCTGATGAGTCATCAGCTAACAGCTTCAGGTTGGATTCCATGGGTATGGCCATGGATTTTCATTCCAACATATTGAATCTCTTAAAATCTCTACCGCATACTTTCCCTCGTTGAGAAAGATTCCTTCTGAACTTTGCCATACTTCCATACCTAGGAGATAATGCATTAACCCAAGGTCTTTCATCTTAAATTCTTCTGCTAGTTTCTTCTTGCTTTCCATGATTTGTTTCTCATTCCCTATCAAGAATAAGTCATCCACATATACTAACATGATGGCAGGTTCATCTTCTACAACCTTGAGATAAATGTTAGGATCAGCTTTACTCTTGGTAAAGCCCATAATTGACAGGAAACTGTCTATCCTTCCATACCAAGCTCTGTGAGCTTGCTTCATGCCATAGAGGGCCTTCTTCAACTTACATATATGAGACCATCTGTCTTCAACTTCAAATCCTTGTGACTATTCGATGTAAAGCTCTTCCTCAATCATACCATTAAGGAAGGCTTGCCTTTACTTCATCATGGAAGCAACGACCATCATAGTTCTAAAGGAAGTGTACCTTGCTTCCTAGAGTAAGTGTCTCTTCAGAATTAATTCACAAGTCTTTCCTTACTTCTATCCGCAACATATTTTGTCTTGCAAATCCATTTGGAAGATACCACATTCTTGCTTTCTGGTTTGAGTACTATATCCCAAACATCATTCTAGTATTCTTTCATCATAACATCTTCCATGAGTTCATCTTGTTAGGTCATCAACATATCCTAGTCTTCTGCATTCAACCTTGAAGGTTGGAACCCACTTTACTCTTAGTAAAGTCATGATCCATCAGGAAGCTGTCCATCATGTCGTACCATGTCGAACTCAGATATCTTCTGCAGTCACTCCCCCTGAAGTGGAGTATCATCTTCCCTCTTCATTCTGTACAGGTGGTTCTATGCTTGATATATACTGGTTAACAGAGTATGTCATGTCATAGTCTATTCTTTCTGAGCCAAATCATGAACCTTGTTTTGTACACTTGTTCTTGTAGATCCATATGGAAGATACTACGTACTTCCCTTTATGTCTCGAAACTATATTGAATGCATCATTCCTCATGATCAATTGTTACTCTTTGATCATAGCTTCTTTCATATCATTCTTTTCTTCATCTTGAGTATCTCTCGTACCCATGGTGGTCTTCATCCTTTGAGGTGGATCTACTGCTCTCTAAAGCTCTTTCTTCTGTCATGGTGTCTCTGGCCCTGGGAGCTTTAGATTCATGTTTATTGGAGTGAATCTTGAATTGTCGTGACTTGTTCTTCGGAACAAGTCTCATCCTTGTTTTCTTGTAGGAGGTTGTACAAGACCTTTCCTACAATTCAAATGCACCAGTTGCATGGTTAGAACTATTTCATAAAACATATGTATAACGACAAATTCTTATGCATCATGCAACTGTTTAGCCAATACAACATTCATCCATATCTCACAAAAACTTTCTAGATGCCTTCTATCTCTACCATGGCATCATTGAGATTGTGCACTAATCCAATATGTCAGCAAGGAGGTTTCATTCTATATAAGTAGCAATGGAGAGTTGTATAGCACCATGAGCTACTTACCCATCACATGCATATTAGTAGTATACAGTCATTAATGCAAACAATATATCATGCATAACACATCAAATGAATATAATCAAATGTATAACAAAACAATATCATGAAATGACAATCGAATACTTATCTTTTATTTGTTTCGTGGGTAGGCTCCATCTTGATCATTCTGCTTTATCATGAAATCATCATATGATAAGATGAATAAGAGGTTCTTTAAGAATTGAGTTCTTCATATTCCTCATCGCTTGAGGGATCTTCTTTGAATGGTGAGAGCTTGATCTTCAATTGCTCCCATCTTCTTCTTCTCTTCTTATGAGTCGAGCTGAAAGAAATTACTTCCTTCTAGCATACATTCTTTGCATGAATGAATCCCATGATCTTGGGAGGCCATTCAAGGTGGCTATCACCACTTCTGCATTCTCCACTTCTTCTTCTACCGCTTCAAGTTGTTCTGCATTCTGGATCTTCACATTCTTCAACTGTTTTCTCGAAGCCATCTTCTGATTTAAGTTCTTATCTTCAAATAGCTTGATCAAGGAATCAAACATCTTCGGTGTCTTTAGGGAAGACACTTGTGGTACAAGTTGATCTGTGATTGAATCAACAATGATCTTCTTGTCCTTGATCAAGTTCTTCTTGTGTAAGGCTTTGAGCCTCATCTCCGTATGGAATTGGAACCTCTCTACTCATGTAGGTGTCCAATTCATTTTCTTTAGAGAGATCAAGTACTTCCATGCTTGGAAGTTGTCAAATTTACCAAGCTTATTATCAAGCTGATGTGATAGATCACTTTGAAATGAGAACCTCAAATGCAAATAGCAAAAGATTAGATCTTACCGATTTGAGGTGTTCGTCCTGCTTCCAGAGCTGGCTGATCTAAGGCTTGTCAGAGAAACCCTAATTTTAAAAAAACTTGGAATATTTCAGATATAATTGGATAGAAATATAGATCTCTTCAAATGGAGCTGTCCAATGTACTCCTTTTCTGAAAACAGTGGAGGGAAGCTCCCGGAACAAGAAGCCCTAGTTTTCCAATTTCTTCTGCAAAAATGCCTGTCACTGTTTCTATGATATCTCTGAAATTACTACTCTTCTATGTCTGAAATTTTGTACTAAGGTAACCACAAATGTCCCTGATACAAAACCATAGTTTCATCAGAATTTGTTTCACCAATTTGGATTTATGATCCTTTTCCCAAGGTGACTTGTTACAGGACTGTTCAGAACAACGAAGTTGTATGGCATGCCACGTGTCACTGGTTCATCTTCCGAGTCTAATATTTGGACCACACAAATTAAATTCTGTGCTATTTATGAAACATCTTCAGGAATTCCATTTGGACCTCTGTAGCCCAATATGTAGCAATTTTACCCAGGTGTCCTGTTTAGGGATGAATTTTGGAAGAGGCTGGAACCCTAACTTGGAGGGATCATATTGTTAGGATTATTAATCCTCCCTTGTCCAAATTTGGTCATATGTCTAAATCGGGAGTCATGTCTAAATCGGGAGTCCATCTAGTCTATTTATAGTCATTAGCACCATTGGTTAAACTTGACCTAATTGGGGCACATGTTTCAGTTACCAAAGTGTGGGGAACACTAATTGAGGCTCACTGCCACTTATTGCACTTGATTGCATAAGTTTAGGAGTCTCCTAGATCAATCCCTACAATTTAGGAAGCAACTGGGAGTGCCGAAACCAACCAAGGTAAGTTCACTTCAGTTAATGACTAGTCAAGCCAAGTTAGGAGTCAGTTACATTCAGTTCTAGCTCTCTACATTCAGTTAAATAATGGTTTAATTAATTGCACACATGTGGGTCGTTTTTCTCACCTACCACAGTCAGTTAACCATTATTTAATACTAAATGTAACACTTGGTTGTGTTTTAGAACTCCGGTTATGATTTAGCCAAGGACAGTTAACTACTGGGTCCTCCAATAGTGATTTAGACAAGTCTTGGTTACCTACAGTCAAGTAGAGTCTAATCAATTCGAACTTCCTCATGTGGATTCGAATTGCTTGTGGCTATTAAAGCCATTGTACTTCATTGTAATTATCTATCTGGATTACTTTTTTGATTAATGAAAGCATTCACAGCTGCAAGCCTTTTGCACTGTTTCATTCTTCAATGGCTGAGTAAATTGTGAGATCTTCTTTGTGAGTTGTGTGTTTGTCTACAGATCTATATGCTCAAATTTAACACATATCTCCCAGAATATAGCGAATCTAAAGCTGAATTTTGGATACAATGTACATCAGGATTGTATATTCGGCCTATGTAATTTTCAGCTCCTGAACCTTCACCAATCTCAGAATATAGCGAATGTACCAAAACTTAGCAGTTTTAGTATTTAGGGTTTTTCTAGCTCGGGGTCAAACTAGGGTTTAACTTTCCTGGAGTTTCACCCAACCAAAAATCTTGATCCAGGTCTCTAAAATTCGATTTTTATGAGGAGATAAATCCTATGCTAGGCTCACTCAAAAATTCTTCTTCTGCAAGAAGCCCTAATTTCCCGCATCGAAAATTGAAAATCCTCGGAATCGAATTCTGCTTCGACAGAAAGATGCGCCCTTCAATGGAGAGTCATCCTAGCCTTCTTTTACTGATCGATTGTGGAGAGAGAACAAAAAATTAAGAATCCCTAGCTTCTATAGCTACACAATGTCTTCTTTTCAAGGTGGCTTTGATACCATGTTGAATTTTCATATGCTAAGCTAGAACATCAGTATTTCATTTCATTTTCATAACAAAAGCATATAAACAGGATCACTGAAAGATAGACAAGCACAACCATACAAAAAGAACACAAACATTTATCCTGGGAAAACCCTAAAGGGAAAAACCCAGCAAAAGTTTCCTCAATATAGATGTCCCAAAAAGATAAAAGGTAAAACCAACAAGGAGATCAAAGCCTGATCCTCCTCCTTCTCCAGCTACTTCTCATCTCCACTAATGCGCTACACAAGTGACAGTGTGTATTCCGAATGAGGAGCGCTACACCTCTATTTATATTCATCCGTTCACTTAAGTTAACTCATCTGTCATGTAGGCTCGAGTTAATCATGTAAGCTTGAGTTACACATGTAGGCTCAAGTAACCACACTGGGGTGCTAATGACCCACCTTTACAAATGGAGGGGACTACCTCATGACTCTTATTAGTTCTTCCAATTAGGAGCATCAGGGTACAAAGTAATACAAGTGGTTCTCCCAGAAGGACCATCAGGGACCACAAAGAAATACATATAGAATATTCTTCGAAGTTACAATATTTCAACACTTTGTGAACTCTATTAGCATAACATCCTTCTGCCTCGTGAGTATGCACGAGACCCTAACCTTTTGTTGGGGATGTTTGTTGAGCATAGTTGCCATTGATGACAAGCCATCAGTAACAAAGCTTGTGGTTGTTGATTGTTATTTATGTCATAGTTGTCATTGATGACAAACCATTAATGACAAAGGTTGTGGTTGTTGATTGTTATTGATGATAGGCCATTAATGACAAAGGTTGTGATACTACGGCTCAATTTGTCCTAGGAGCATTCTTATTGTCGTTTAGGTAGAAATGAGTCATTTCTTCCTTTTACTCTATCATATTATTATGTTTTTTCATATATTAAGATTAGGGCCAGATGTAACACCAAGGAGATTATTAGTATTTGAGGGTTGAGACCCATCTTTCCAAACAACAAACCTATTTGGTTGGTTGATATCAATAAAATAAGGGTAATTGTAATCCTCTCCTTATGAAATGAATAAAACAAAGTATATACATCTCCATGAGGTAGTGTGGAGGAATCATATAGAATTTGTGTAGATATTGGCTTCCTTTTCATTGAAAAGAAGAAGAAAAAACATTATACCAACAAAAATGACCAACTCAAAGAGAGCCTTAGATAGTGAAAAATCAAGGTTTGCAACATAGCCCCTTAAATTGGTGAACACATATGGCCTTAAATATGGGGCCAAGATATGGGATTTTATGAATGCATAGAACCAATTTGGAACAAATTAAACCATAGAAAATTAAAGATAAAACATTGCATGCATAAATATAGATAAAAATGGTGCTTATAACAACTGATACATAAAAATATATGTGACAAAGAATCTCTAGTTCTCAATCTTTTTTTCCATTTGAAGATATGACATGCCTATCAATTTCTACTTCCAAACGAGAGTTTCACCATTGTTGATTGTGCTTTAATTTCTTGACCAATAAAAAATCAATTTATACCTATGAATTATGCAAACCCCTACACTCCCACTCCCCCAATTCATGTATATCTATTTTAATTAAACAATACCTCTCCTCACTTATTATGAAACAAAATATTAACTTAATTTTTCACAATTTTTAAACCCCTTATGAATTAATGTGATTAGGATATTGGACAACAAGTGAAACCTTTATGATCAATATGTTGCAGCTGCAACGATTTCCCAAAATTCCAAAAATTTTAGGACCCTCCTTTTGCTTGGATTAGTTTGATTTTCTTCTTCGATTTGGTCTGAGAACTTTTCAGAAAGACTTTTCTTATGCTTGGATTGATCTACCGCCGGTTTTCAATTTTTCTAATGCTTAAAAACTTCAATGATTGATCAAACTTCATCATTTGCCTTTTAATTGCGTTTTCATCATGGCTAAATCGGAAGGTATTTGCTTTTCCTCCCGCTGTTGCGGATGGATAATCGGTATTGACTTCGACTTCCTTTCCGATTTGGTTGTTTTTACCTCGGTTGTTTTTGGGTTTTACATCGAAACTATTTATCATTTCTTTCTCCGCCGTTGCGGGAGGAAAACTGCTTCCTCTTCCGATCATTGCTTTAACGTTTCGGACACATTTGTTATTTCCATTGATTCCGTAAGTCATGGGCTTCCACCCTTGCGGCTGCAGGAATCCTTTTCCTTCTGGCCGTCTAAGTCATTTAAAACTCACCGTTGCGGAAGGTCGCGCCCTTTGTGCTTCCGTCGTTGCGGCTGCCGAAAGCTTTAGCTTTTCCAATCCTTTAATGTTTCCGCTTCCAATTTTGAAACTCATTTTTGCGGAGCGGTTTATCCTTTGTTCTTCCACCGTTACGGCTGCGGTTCTGCTTTTGTTCCGATGTTAGAAGTCTGACGCGCGATTATTTTTCACCCGGTTATTCCCCGCCGTTGCGGATGGATCTATGGTTTGGTCTTCCACCGTTGCGGAAAGAAATACACCTCCGTCTTCTAATCCAAATGTCTCCGACGTCTGATCTTTTAACTTTTCCCCGCCACGCATGTTGACTATATATATACGGGGTCGGGATATGTTGCGCTATCCTTGTCGACTGCTGCTGCTCCGTCTGTCATTATCACGTGCTGTCGCGCTCACCCGGTCCCTCGTTTTCGGTACACGCAGTCCAGATGTTGCCACCATGAAGTTTGACAGGCCTCTCCACTCTAGTTACGCACCGTTGCCAGGTAGGCTCGTTGTTACCCTTTCCCTGTTCCGTTGAGCTTTTGGTTGATGTTTGCTACGGTTAGGTTCTGTCGCGGTTGTTTCTCTTCACCCTGTTAGTTGCGCACCTATATAAATTGGGGATTTTCATCTTATTTGGCCGTGGGAGGGCGGTTTAACCCTCAGAGTAGTTTTTCCCTCCACCGCCGTTTGTTTTGTAATCCTGCGTTTAGAAATTCGGGGGTTTGGTGCAGACAGCCGTTACGCCGTCTGCACCAAGCGGCCCGGTATGATAAGGTTCGATAGGGGAGGTTTCAGGGAATCCCTGTGGTTTTGGGTGGTCACCTTCCCCGTTCATTTTACAATGTCCGTATCCCGCAGACTCAGCCGTAATTCGCTGCGTTTTTCGCACGCTCGGTTCATGGCCGGGTTTTGAACCTAAACTGGTGGAGGGGGGTTTTCATTATATAGCAACGCGCAGCGTTTCGAATGAACATTAGATTGCACATGCAGTTTTTTTTGTAGGGGGGCATTGAAAAGGATTGCATGGTTTTCCCCTTGTCCTTCCCGTACAGCGCAATGATAATATCACCCGCAGAGAGCGGGAGTTTTCTCCGCGTTAATGTAGATTTATTTCTGCCCAATTTGTATTGTTAGAATTGTTTGGTATTGAAAAGTAGTGGTAGCTTGCATGTTTTTACTGCATATAACTGTTTTCCATCATGCTGAACATAGACTAAGTCACTGAACACTGCACATTGTGTTTCAATGGTTCTGTTAGTTAGGCCATTTCTGCTTATATACATGCATATATTTGCTTCATTGACTGATTGATATCATGTCAAACATAGAAGAAATGACACACTACACACTGATGTATATAAGTTTGTCACTCAGCCAAAATGGCTTAATGTTTACAATGTTGTGTGTGGTAGGAAGATTTCGAATCCACAATGTCAAAGAGGCAAAAGAAGAAGGCCCCGGTGGTCGAGGAAGAGCCCGAAGTAGAAACTGTCACCAAAAATGAATATATATATATGAGGACACTAAGTGTATTTCTGGTATTGAACCTGAATACCAGTGGGGGGGAATATATAGACTGATCACACGCAGAGAGGTTCCTGACATGGGCTTAGAAGAAGAGTCCATATATGCCAACATAGAAAGATCTTCACTAATGAAGATCGCCACCAGACCGGAGTTGTTCTCGTGCTCTGAAGTAATCAGTTGGATTCTGCCCCAGGCAGATGTCACAACAATGATTCTGGAAAATGTTGAAAGACAGGGCTATGCTGCATATAGCCCTGGATATGTAGCGTTGGCTTACCACCTGCTAGAAGCCCAAGTATTTTTATCTGATGATTGGCTGAACAACATTAGAATGGACCTGGTAGAGACTCTTAAAAAGATGTTGTTGCCAGGAAAACATTACAGATACAGATCGACGGGTGATTACGATACGGCAAGCTTAAGGGCCCCCTATAGGTTCATAGCTTTAATGCTGAATAGGATTTTTGGAAGAGCATATGGTAGGTTCTTCAAGTTAGAATGGATCCCAATCATTTTTTGTGTTGCAACCCAGGGGACAATTTTCAACTGGGCCAGCCTTGTATCAAATAGTCTTTCAGCTTGCTTGGCCTTAGCTTTGGGAGGAGTGGCCCAAAAGAGGTCTGAATTCTATATGAGTTCCATACTGGTAGACTGTATATTATGCAATCAGTCTTTCCCCGGCCTCAGGTGCATCTGGGATAGGGAAAGAATGCCTGTCTATTCTGCTTATAAACCACTATGGGCACACAAATATCACAGCCATTATTGAGAAGTATGTGAACACTTTATCATGCCCTTATACACACTCATTTTCCTGAAGGAATGTGATTGTATGTCAGAGGAGGCACTGCAAGTAATAGAGGAGTATGTAGACTACTATTTGACTGAAAATGGCATGTACTTCAGGATGTTTGGAGGTTCGAGAGCACCTTCCCTGCTGCCCAAATACGCAACTGATTACATTATTCACAAGGAAGCAGTCAGACAAGTGTTCCTGGATGGAATAGGCATATTTTTGTTTGAGCACAAGAAAACCGCCTATCCTCCTTTTCCCTTCAGGTTAGGAAGCTACAAGTTTACCAGAGTGAAAAAAGGTTGATGAATTTGTAGAAGAGCTGGAAAAGTTCCATTTTTTAGAGATGCCCTTCCGTAGAAATGATACTCACAGTAAAGTAGCTGAACATTGCAAAGCAAACAACGTGCACTTTGAGTATGCCCACCATTGGGATCGAGAAGAATCCATCTTCCGAAATGCAGTAAACATGACAGCCTTGAGAAGAAGGTTCAAGAAGAAGATCACCACCAAAGGTGGGAAGGGAGATGAACAAGCAAATGTTGAGGAAGAAGCAAAGAGAAGAAATGAGGAAGCCCAGAGGTTGGCACAAGAAGCTGCAGGTTGGCTACACACAGAAGAAGAAGAAAAAAGGAAAGCTGCGCAAGAGGCAGCTAGGAAGGCAGAAGAAGATGCAGAGAAAGAAGAAGAAGAAAAGAAAAAGAAGTTGGATGAGGAACTCCAAAAGCAAGAAGCTGAAAGGCTAAAGCTGACACAGACAGAGCAGTCAGCTTCTGAAACAGCTGCAGGGCAGACCCAGGATGTGGAGAACCCCGAGGTTCAGGACCCACAAGTACCTGTTGCCAGCACACCCATGGCCCCCACACTCAAGCTGGTCCCCTTTGTACAGAAGGTGGGTGAAGAAATCCCTGATTTCAACACTGTTTATTATGATAGGGCAACAAAGAGGATAGTAAAGAGAACAAAAAGGAAAATTGAAACGGGAGATCTGCCAGGGAAAATGATATCGGATACGCCTGTTATGTTGGGAACAGACCAAGATCCAAGATTCACCATTAGAGCCGGAGCAGCACCGATTCAAGCTTCAGAGGATAATGTGGGCATGATTATGACAGACTTAGAGCTATCCAAAAAGTCTTCTACTCAATTGAAAGACACATTAAGAAGAGAAAGAGAAGAAAGCAATAGGATGAAAAGGAAATATGAAGACATGCAGATGGAAATGAAGTCTTCTAAGGCTGAGTTGCAGCTCCTCCAGGCAGAGAAACAAGCTAGTGAAACTGCGCAAGAATGCCTAGAAAAGGTACAGAAAGAATATCAAGAGCTGAAGACGGAGAAGGAACGGCTGCTGGGAAAGGTAGAAGAGCTAGAAGAGCAGCAAAAGATTATCTTGCAGGCCAGTGAGATGCACTCCCAAGAACAGAAAAAGAAACATCAAGAGCATATTTCTTCTCTGACAAATGCTCTGGAGGAAGCAAGGGAGCAGCAGGTTAACCTCCAACCGCTCAAAGAGCATATCTTGGCCCAGAAGGCTAAGATGCTACAGCTATAGACTGCTATAGAAGGAGAAAGGTGCAAGGTGCTGCAGGTAGATAGCCGATTGGAGGAAATCCTGGAGACCTCCTCTTATTTCATTGATCAATCTTAGGACGTCCTTGAAGTCCTGACTGCGAGAATGGAAAGGAAGGAAAACAATGAAGAAAATCCAGCAGAACTGCCATCAAAGGATACACAGGCCCTCAAGCAAGATTATGACTTGCTGGAATTTTCTATAAATACCGCAGAGGATTTCAAAAAAGCAATTAAGAAGACGAAAGGAGCATGCACCGAGTTTTTGAGAAGGCTTCTCATTACCTACAACCGGTGCCAGATAGAGGCCGAGCAGAGGCTTGAAGCTTTCCCGGATCACAACGCCTTTGTGGAGCTGTTGCAGAAGAGATACCGGGAGGAGGAAGCTAAAGTACAGCAGATTAAAGCCCTGGATGATCAGATCTTGAGGAGCGAAGTAGATCATTCAGTTATCAGCGTGCAGCTTCTGGAGGATCAGCTTCGATTGAGTGCAGCCAGAATTGAGGCTATAAAGAACCAGGCTGCTAAGTTTGAGATCAATATTCAATTCTTAGAGCCTTGTGCGTTTGAGGGCATTGCCTCTGAAGCTTCGGCATGGAAGAAATTTCTAGATGCCCAAGTGGGACCCTCCTCATAAAGGATTGGTCACTTTTTGTAATATGTAACATTTTGTAAAAACATTTGAGAAAAGTCAAGCGTTGGGAAGCCCAAAGGTTACTTTGGCCAGCCCAAGCATCTCACCCTTTTGTATAAATGTAGAAAGCTTAGAAGGGAGAGAGGGCTTTTTCCCAGTTAGACATGAAAAGCAATATTGTAAGAAGAACTATTTCTCTTTGCAATAAAGAAGTATTGTTTGCCTGTTGGAGAAAGATGGGTGGCACTTTCAAATGTTATGCTGTGGATGGCTGAAAGATGAACTATTTTGTTTTTCCAGCTTTTGTCCATTAACCGTGAGATCGTTCTAACTCTTTGAACCTATGTTCTTGTTTAAATGATTTCTGGTTTATTTTTGTGAAATTACCACCATGAGTAATGTATGTTGTTCATAAAACAATTGGCTATCTGATTGTTGAAATACATTTGATCGTCCATGCATTGTGAAAAGAGATATCAGCTAACTGTAGTTTCTCTTTATGTTGCATGTACCATACACATTACTCATAAATAAGTTACAATCTGGCTCCCCGGGGATAGATAGATAGATAGATAGATATATAGATAGTTTGTTTCACTGCTGCACATGTGATTTAGATGCTTGTGAGCCTAAGACGAGAGGTAAGAACCTGCGCATCACGTTGTGAGTGCTCCTTGCACCCTTCATCACCCTGCATGGTTAATTAGGCATCTGCATATCATATTTAAGTAAAAAAATACAAAAATATACACGGTGGACCGGGCCGCAACCGGTAAAACCTTTGTTTTTGTTACTTTGACCTACGGTAGCCGGACCGCAAACCGGACGGATTCCCCATACCAAACAGTCACGGGCTAGTTGGGAATGTTGACTGGGGAGAATCCCTCTCTGTTGTTGCCTGCGAATTTCCAGGCCTCAACACAATCATACATGTCTAACAATCTTGATAGATGACGTAATGTCCAACCTCATCACCCTATCCTTCAATGCATTTTTACCATCCCTAGGAAATTATATCCCCAAACTAGTACTTTTCTGTATCTTGTCACATGCACAATCTTGTCGTGATGCAATCTCTAATTTATAACCTAACAAACTCCCCCCAAAACGTATCCCCATACTAGAGTCCACTTGGAAAGAAATAAGAATTGACCCCTTAAGGGGGTCTCCCGAACAATCAACAATATAGCATATTAGCTTCCACTAGATCACTCCTTGTCAGTTGCTCCTACCATTGCGAAATCCCAAACCTTAACCTCTCTTCTCGATCCATGGACGTAAATACCTCCCCACATTGAAGAGTCCTTAAACTTTAATATTAGCTTTATAAAATGCCTCGGTGAAGATTTATTAAAAAATGGATATAACAACTCCCTCGAACAAATACCTACATGAGTGTTTCCATTAGATACTTAGATACCATAATATGCATTCCACAAATACTAATTACCACACTTCCAAATGTTGGGAAACCTAGAAAGGAATCCTCAATGAGTCATCTTAGTCAAGTCGTTAGTTCTATTGATGGAAATAGTTCCTAATTACTAGGGTTATATCACTAACATAATAAGAAGATTGAATAAAAGCTATTCCACTTCCCTAGCTTACATAATCACCCAACTTACATAATCACCCAACTTACATAATCGTTCAAGATTAAGTGATAAAAGATAAGAGAAATACCTTAGGCCAATTCATTTATAAAAGATAAGAGAAATACCTTAGGCCAATTCGTTGGCTTCCTTATTGCAATTTGTAATCCCATGAAACGAGTCCAATCTATGCCAAACCTGCACACAAACCAACAAAGACCATTTCTCAAATATTTTCAATCATTAATAAAGATAACCAATGAGATGCAAAATCACAACTAGCTAAACTAGCCACCTTTTAGGAAAAGTAATACCTCTTCCAATATACCAATTAATGAGCATATCAAGTAACGCATTATTTGGTGGGGGAGGGGTGGGGGCAGAAGAGCGATATTCAACTATTAATAAAAAGTGAACATCAAGTTAGTTATACATAAATCTTTAAAGTGATTTCTCTAGCTTGGACCACTCCTTGACCATTGTTCCACTCTTGCTCCTTGATTGTGAAAAGATGGGGCATTAATTCTTGGGAAGTAAGATCTCAACTTGGCCCCACTTAGACTCAAAGAGGAAAATTATCATAAGCAAGGGTTTTTTTTTTTTATGGGAAAAGGGCAATAAAAGCCACCAAAAATCACCTCTTGGTCCTCTAGCATAAGGGTGCTCAATCACTATGGTACCCCTTCTTTAATTAATGGCCGCCTTTTATACTCATGAGAGTTCATATGTGTAGTTGATACATGTTTATAACCGTTTGTAGGTGTATTGATCATGATAATCCCACCCAAGAGTGCATATTTAATGTGCATTTTTTTGGCACTTTCATAGTACCCCCATGTGTTGATTTAAAAAAAAGATGTGGGGACCCACATATTTCTTTAAGGAAAGGCACAATGACTAAGGAAAATGGTTTTTTAATAGGATTCTCAACGATTCAGTGGGAAAATAGGGATAGTATATTATCATAGGAAATGGTGGACCCGATAATGCTATTACACATACTTTATAGAAGCTCGGGGAGTCTCACCCATCGATTGAGAGATCCGAGCTAATCCTAGTATGAGCTCTCAAGATTCACTACCATCTTATGAGCTCTCATTCTCTACTCCTAAAGTTGTATTTCCAACATTTCCTGCTTGGATTCTTACTTTTCTGCATACATACTTAAATACTCAATAACCCGCCTCATGCATTCCAACTGACTGGATATGTGTCCTAATATGTTTTTGATTTCTTATGTCCTATCCATGTTTAGAACCCTCCCTAATAATTTCCCTAAAGTCCTAACATATAAGTTCCAATAATGATGACCCATAGGTTGTTCCAAGTACCAAAGAAAATGGATAAGGGAAAGGTTTGGCTTAGAAAATATTCGGCCTACACACCCCACATAGGACACCTTCAGACTCCCAAAAAATAGAAATATCCTCTCAACAAATAAGTAAACCAAAAGGAAAACAAAAAACTATAGAGTCCCACTCCCTTAATAAAGATATCCTCATAACATACAATTCACTAAAATACCAACACTAATGCCACAGTTATCAAGGGTTAAAGAACAAATGTTGAGCTCAGTAAACCATACCACTGACCCTTATCCTAAACATTGTTGAGGATGAATCAATCAATCAAGAGAGACACATGGTCACAATAGGCAACACATTCCTCTACAAAACATTCATTTCATCACCGAAGCCAGGAGAAAATAGTAGGACAACATTACACCCTAAACTAATGAAACTGAATGAAACCTTACCACACCGCAAGGTCAATATCCCACCTGCAAGCCACATCGCCATCAAACCAATTTTAAATGTCCATGTGGGCCAACCTAAGTTCAAATCTATGGGGTTACTGGATGCATGGGGGAGGGATATAAGAGCTTCCTTGTATTCCATTATTGGAAACATGTCCACCACTCTCATTAAATTGCAAAGCACTATACTATATGCATTCAAAAACTTGATTGCAATGGAGACTGAAACCATGTAATAATAATTGTTAAGGGAACCACCACCTTGAGGTGCATTTCTTCCCAGCTCTTTAGCATGGATTATAGAAACTCGGGCTTGAGGCAACGCAGCGTAAAGGAGGGACTCAATGACCTGAAGAAAAACACGCGTACACTCGCAGACTTCGTAGCAGTGGTAATTACAGACAATAGGGAGATGGCATTCAACGTCAAGCAATTGGTTGCATATGTGCGCCATGTCTCTTATCAAACCAACTGCCATGATTCACATATCGAAGACCACGACAGGGATCTCAGAGATTTGATGGGCACAATGGACCGCATTCAGGAAGACCTCCAGAAACTAGTGCAGATGAATCAGTGTAGCCACTGTCAAGACAACCATGGAGAAGTTGCTCAGCAAATTGATGAACTTTCTATCACCCAACCCGTGGGGTTCCCAGGCAAACCCAAATGACTTCTTCCTTCTAGTAAATATTTTTTTGTGCAGTTTTAAATCAGCCGTTCGTTCGAATCTATACTATTTATGTTATAATACATAGTAGGAATTACCATAACGACATTATAAGGCTCTCTTTTTGGCCCGCAATAGATGTAGATACTCTTTTTCAGTTTTCATCTATTAGTTTCTCTAGCTATGTACTAAATGGCCGTGCACAACCCTATTAATATATTTTACTTTCAAGTTTTTGTTAAAAAAAATGCTAGCTGCCATAAATAAAAATTATTAAAAAAAAAAAAATCGACTAAAATCAAATAAAAAAATTAAACTAACATCAATCCATTTTAAAACCAAACCTATCAAATGGTAAAAAGTGTACACCTCAAAAAAAAATAGATTTCTCTGTATGTTTAATAAATCCAAGTTTAAAATAGATCTATACTAATAAAAATACATATCAAACCATCTTACATTCAAAAAAACATATACCCCGAATTGGTACTTCGCCATATCGAAACACATACACAATCTTGCCACGATACAATCTCCAATTTACTACCTAATTTACCACTTAACAAATTGCCTCCAAAACTTATCCCATACCCAAGTCCACTTGGAAAGTACCATGACTCCACCCTTCTTCAAAGATTTGAATCCCCTTAAGGAAGTTTACAGAATAATCAACAATATAGTCGATAGTCTAATTGGCTTCCACTTGCACTAGATCACTTTAGAAAACGAGTGGGTGAAGATTTATTAAAAAATGGATCCAACACAAATAGCCCCGGGAATGGTTTGATTAGATATATAGATACCATAATATGCATTCCACATGTGATATGCTCAGGAATTCCAACTTATTTAAATTCCATATGTTATAGTTTTTTGGTTATTATGTTGACATTTGTTTTTCCTAACATGGTGCCTTGTACTCTTTAATTGAGGGGAGAGAGACTAGTATTCAAGTCTATCCATGCACACTTCTCTTGTGACAAAGGAAATTAAAATTAGGTAAAGTATTGTTTACCTGTTTTTAATATAGTTTTTTTAATAATAAAAAAGAAATAGTATTAGAGGGTTATATTGAATTTAAAGCTCGGCAAATGATACGCATTAAGTGGCAATATAAAAATTGAAAGGCTTAGTTTAAATTGAATGGTTAGGTATTTGGTGAGATACATTCAAGATGAAGATTTTTTTTCCATAGTTTATATTAAAAATTAAAAAATATAATTCATCTTTCAAAATTATGTAAAAAAAATTAAACTTTTATATTTAAAAAATATAATAATATTATGTTTAATACCATTAGAATAAATTTAAGAAACTTATTATGAAAATATTGCTTTTAAATATAAAATTCTTTTGAAAATTATTCATGTAATTATTAAAATTATTTAAAATATATTAAAAAACAAAAAAAAACAAAAAAATTATTATCAAATAAATATCCAAACAATTTCATTAAAAAATCGAAATGGATAAAAACTTTAAAAACCTTTATACTAAAAAAAAAATAGATTTAATTATATAAAATGAGATAATCTTAATTTTGTAATTATTATGACTAAAAAGCTTTTAAAAGACATTAAAAAAGGAAGGTTAAATCATTCAAAACAATCATAGGAAAACACAAAACAATAAATTTAGAGACATTAAATTTAATTATATAATCTTAATTTTGTAATTATTGTGACTAAGAAATTTTTAAAAGACATTAAAAAAGGAAGGTTAAATCATTCAAATTCAGAATGAAAAACAATCATAGGAAAACACAAAACAATAAATTTAGAGACATTAAAAAAGTAATGTTAAATCATTCAAATTAAGAATGACAAACCATCATAGGAGAAGGCCAAACAATTAATTTAGAGACATTCAAAAAGTAACCTTAAATCATTCAAATTTAGAATGAGAAACCATCATAGAAGAATGCCAAACAATTAATTTTGTTGGAGTCATAACTATTCAAAAATGAAGTAATCTATTTATTTTAAGTTTTAGAATTTTCAGTATAGTAAAATCCAAATTTGGAAGTGTTTAAATTGTATTTTTAATTATAAATTGCATTTTTGAATCCACAACGAAACATAAAATATAATAATAAAAAGATTGAAATTTGTATTTTTAATTATAAAATGTGTTTTTAAATCCATAACAAGATTGAAAAAGATTGAAAATGTAAAATATTTACACTAGAAAATGCAAATGATTGAGAATGTAAAATATTTAGACTATAAAATATAAAATGTAAAAGGATTGTAAAATGTAAAATATACAAAAAAAATTAATCCTCTAACACAATTTATTGTGAAAAACAATTACAATTTTTTTTTTGAAAATATAAAATAATTAAATGGAAAAATGATTTAACAAATCATAATTATAAATAAAGGAGTAAGTTAATGTTAGCCCGTAGAGCAAACAGTCAAGGACATCTAAATCTAACCATGCTAAGGGTTGGTGTTGCCCACCCAGGGTGCCATCATAGTGATTTTCATGGCTTAGATGCACCTAGGTTGTAGTTTCTGAGACCAAAGGCTGACCCAACAAATCAAAAGATTGAAAAAAAAAGTTAATAATTTTTTATTATTATAAATAAAAAAATAAGTTATTAAAAATAAGTTAATAATTTATTCATTATGAATTTAGATTATGAAACTTTATTTTAAAAAAAAATTAGTTTGTTTTGAGATTATCAAATCATTTAAAATATTATTTTAAAACAATTATTTATTTAAAAATAAATAAATAATAAAAATAAAACTTAAACCATCAAACTTATTTATTTATTAATCTATTTTATAAAATAAACTATTTAATAAAATAAAATTATATATTATTAATTAAAAAATAAAATTAAAATACAATATCAATATCTATATCTATATATTAAATATTTTTTATTAAATATAAATTTTTATTTACATAAATAATTAAATATTTTACAATTGTCCAAATTAAATCATCACAAATTGTCCAAATTAATATTATGGATAAAAACCCAAAAAAATCAAAACAAAACAAAGCAAAAAGATAATCCTCATCTTGATACAAACATAATTATAACATTTTCTAGTAATATATATTTTCTAGGAAATCTGGGGTAGGGTTTTTCTCTCTCTACCAATTTCAAACCTCTTTCGAATCTCTTAACCTCTTAAGTAGGCTGTAGGTTCATCCTCAAGAGACATGGATCTTGTTTTTTTCTGTACTCGGAGTTTTTTATTAAATAGTTAATAATTCAATGTAATAATTATATAAAACTGATTTCTTATTAAAAACCGACTAAAAACTAATAATAAAAAGGTTTTATATAATTATGACATTGAATTATTAACTATTTAATAAAAACCCCTAAATGCAGAAAAGAGCAAAATCCATGTCTCCTCGGAAGCAAAATCCATGTCTCCTCAGAATAAACCTACTTAAGAAGTTCGAAACTGGTGGAGAGATAAAAACCCTACCGCAGGTTTCTATTGATACAAATTTATGTGGATTGAAATGAATAAATGTATATACTTCCTATTTATAAGATCTTGTTAAGTTAATATCTCTTTGTACCTTCCGATCTACAAGATCTTATTTAGTTAATAAGTCTAGTTGGATACAACACATTTCTAATTGAAAATTAATATGAAGTTGGGAGAAAGGGCGAAGATGACTATTACACGTAACCACTTCACTTCACCCACTAATCAATATTTTTCCCTTTTCTTAAAATCCTTTGAAGGAAATAATCCTATAAAAAACGAAAAGCCAAAGCCAAGCCAAAGCCACATTACGTTTGCCTGTTGGAATTTCCATAAAAAAATTTGTGACGAATGCAAAGGACATCAAGGTCCATTTACGCCTTCCCGGTTTCCATAAATTTTATAAAAATATTTATTTGAATAACAAATTTTGGTTTTGGAATTTTTTTTTTATAAATTTAACATAAATTTTATAAAAATTATAATATTATAATAAAAATAATTTTTATAAAAATATATATCATAACAAGAATATTTTAGGAATGAAAGCTTCTTTGAACATCCAATAGTTGATAAAAATGAGCCAATAGATATGTTGCTAATTACCAACATATCTCATGGTTCCACTTTAGTGATGGATCGTTGGTCAATTGTTAATTGGTAAAGGAGCAACAAAGGCCTCTTATTTTTTAAAACTAAAATTTCTAATAAATTGATTTACTTTTCAATCCATGCTATCTTTTTTTCATCATAGTCTTTCATAATTATTTAAAAAATAAATAATAAGATTTTGTTGATTTGTTGAGCAAGCTAGATCTTAAAGGTGGGATATAAAGATATTATGATAATATTGGAATGGACTTTCTTTAGTTCTTTATATCCTCTTTCAAGTTAACAATTATAGGATTTATGTATGGGATTTTTACTTAGAGAAATTATGCCATATCACATGTGTTTATGGGATATTAAAGAATAACCTTAATTTAACTAGATATTACTAAATATCTATCAAAATATTTTTGTTGATCCCCTTCCCAATACATCGTTCCAATTAAAAAACTTCAATTTTCATTAGATATCCTAAGTATTTATTTCTTCCATGACAATTTTAATGCCATTTTTTATCCTTAAAATGGTAGCATGGCATGACTCTTGTAACCCATAGAGATCTTGGAGGGTGAAATATGAAATCTATCCTAAGTATTTATTTCTTCCATAACATTTTTAATGCCATTTTTTATCCTTAAAATGGTAACATGGCACGACTCTTGTAACCCCTAGAGATCTTGGAGGGTGAAATATGAAATCTTAGTCAAAGAAAACATTTCAAGATGTGGAACAACCCCATATACACAAGTCAACTCCATAAATAGTCTTTCCAGTCCACTTCACACCACATTCACTTAGAAATTGTACCTTTTTAAACATCGCTCTAACTCCAAACATAATTGGATTCATAACACTTTCACACACAAATCATACTTATTCAAACATTAATCTAACTTTGAACACACAATCAAATTCACACCAACTTCAAATATAGAGTACCTATTCAAACCCCCCAATACCCTCTTCAACCCCATATATACATAATTATAAAAACTTAGTCTTTACTGCAAGAGACATAACCAACTTTAAGGCCATGCGCTCTACGAGATTCATAATCAAATGAATATCCGAAAGGAATATAACACCATTAGATGGAGGATGTCCTTGAGTAGAACCATCAAAGTAGGCCTACACACCATTTTTGTCAATTATCTCCTCTTAGATTGCTCTAGGTCCTTTTCCCTTTTTAGGATGGTTAAACCCCTCTAGAATTGGCATACTTTTTATGACACACTAATGGAGGGGTATTTCTTTCTTCGAATGTTAAAGCATTTTAGGCCAACTAAATTCCCCACACGACTAACAAAGGTAACGACTCATATTTTTTAGCTGAAGTATCCATGCATCCACATCAATCAATGTGGCTCCTTAAATTACTCAAATACCAAAGATCCTTTATAGTACCTACCATACACGTACAACATATGAACAATACCTGAGCAAATAATCGATGGATTTTGCACTAGATTTTCAAATAATACACCAACACATACCCCATGTACCACTTTATATAAGGTATCGTATCTAAGTACTTTGTTCTTGAAGGCCAACCACATAAATATTTTGGACTTTATAGGGTATTTAAACTACCAAATGATCTTCCACCACTAAATCAAATGCTCCTCCCCCTCAAAAGAACTTAAGCATAATATTCAAGTTTTGGAGTATATATGCCTCTTATTGGATTCTTACCCCAAATGAGCATGTCCTCATCATCCTTTATCCTTAAATGGATAATTTTTTAAGCATACATATATCTTCCCTACTTAATAGGTCACGCTATAAAATCCGAAATTTCAGTTGATTTCCATTCTTGACGCCAAATGATGGTTGCTTCAACATGGGCTAGTTTGTTGACAAAGAAGTATCCATCTCTATGAAGTTTCTCAATTAAATCCTTAGGAAATATGAAACCCTTTCCATAGACAATCCAAGGATCATAGCATATTCTCACCTTTGAACCTTCCCCAACCTTCCCAACCAAACATGACCAACCAAAGGAAAAGCTAAGACCATGGATTTCCATATAACAAACACACCATGTCATTCTTTTGCAGGCTTCCTAATCCACTCCTCACTTGTCTCAAGTTAAATGTGTTTTTAATGAATAACTTTACACCACAGACCCTCAGCCTTCAATTAATCACCATACACCCTTTCTAACCAAGGCCTTACTAAATAAATGGATATTCTTTATACCCCAATTGTGTTATTATTTGGGATAGCAGCCTGGTTCCACTTGAACCAAGCTAATTGTCACTTATTCTTGGATTCCGACCAAACAAATCTACTCCTTAGTTTCCTAATATCCTCAAGAATTTATTTGGGAATAAACACCACTGCCATCTACTACATCAGAGTTACCTTCAACACATGTTTAACCAACACTAATCAACCACCACGATATTATTAATGATTATACTAGAAAAAAACCTATTGTCCACCTTGGCAATAAGCCATTACTAGCCTATAGTACCTTAATTTTGACCCTTAGAATGTGTTAAATCAAATTATGTAAAGTGATGTAAATATGCTAGTAATGATTCTTAGTGCAGAGCTCAAGGCCAAGGCCTGACTAGTGAATGGTTCGGAGGATGACTATGATTCAGGGTTTGGAGGTTTCGCCAACATGTCGATCGGGAATGTTTTTCCTCTAATCAACAGAAGTTGAACGGAGGGCTCTGTTGTTATCAAACCGTCGTTCGGGCCCCCAAAGATTCCACGAAATGAATTCTTGAGAAATCCTAGCAGGCTAAGTAGAGTTTCTGTGGTAGCAGAGTATTGATTGAAGAAGGATCAAAGAATTTTGATAGAGATTTTAAATGTTATTTTGAAGATCGCCCACCTTTAAACGTTTATAAATCATTGTAAAAGAGTAATTTAATGAAAGAATAAATTGAATCTTTGTAATTTAATGAAAAGGATAAATCGAATCCTTGGTTGTTGAGGTAAATCAAGTTTTTTGGTTTAGACACCATTATTTTTTTAAATTTAAAATAAATTTTATAAAATTATTTATTTGAATAACAAGTATTTGGTTTTGAAAAAATTAAATTTATTAAATTAACATAAATTTTATAAAAAAATATATAATATTATAATAAAAATAAATTTTATAAAATATATATATTATAATAAAAATATTTATTTTAGTAATGAAAGCTTCTTTGAACATCCAATAGTTGATAGATATGTTGCTAATTAACAACATATCTCATGGTTTCACTTTAGTGATGGATCGTTAGTCAATTGTTAATTGTTATATGAGCAACAAAGACTTCTTGTTTTCTTGTTTTCTGAAATTAAAATTTCTAATAAATTGAATTACTTTTTAATTCAAGCTATTAATCTTTTATAATTATTTAAAAAATAAATAATAAGATTTTGTTGATTTGTTAAGCAAGCTAGCTTTCAATGGCAAGATATAAAGATATGAAGATGACATTGGAATGGACTTCCTTTAGCTCCTTGTATCATCTTTCAGGTCAACAATTATAGGATCTATGTATGGGATCTTTACTTAGAGAAACTATGCCATATCACTTGTGTTTATGGGATATTAACGAATATTCTTAATTTAACTAGATATTAATTAATAAATATCTATCAAAATCTTTTTGTTGATCCCCCTCCCAATAGACCATTTCAATTAAAAAACCTCAATTTTCATTAGATATCCTAAGTATTTATTTCTTCTAGGACATTTTTAATGCCCTTTTTTATCCTTAAAATGGTAACATGGCATGACTTTTGTAACCCCTAGAGATCTTGGAGGGTGAAATATGAAATCTTAGTCAAAGAAGACATTTCAAGATGGGGAACAACCCCATATACACAAGTCAACTTCATATACAGTCTTTCCAGTCAACTTTACACCACATTCACTCAGAAATCATACCTATTTAAACATCACTCTGACTCCAAACATAATTGGATTCATAACACTTTCACACACAAATCATACTTATTCAAACATTAATCTAACTTTGAACACACAATCAAACTCACACCAACTTCAAATATAGAGTACCTATTCAAACCCCCTAATACCCTCTTCAACCCCACATATACATAATTATAAAAACTTAGTCTTTACTGCAAGAGACATAAACAACTTTAAGGCCATGAGCTCTACGATATTGTTAGTGCCCCTATCCAAACTTTCTTTGAATTCAAGAAAATGAATATCCAAAAGGAATATAACAACATTAGATGGAGGATGTCCTTGAGTAGAACCATCAAAGTAGGCCTACACACTATATTTGTTAATTAGCTCCTCTTAGATTGCTCTAGGTACTTTTTCCTTTTTAGGATGGCTTAACCCCTCCAAAATTGGCATACTTTTTATAACACACTAATGGAGGGGTATTTCTTTCTTCGAATGTTAAAGCATTTCAGGCCAACTAAATGTCCCATGTGGCTAACAAAGGTAACAAATCATATTTTTTAGCCGAAGTATCCATGCACCCTCATCAATCGATGTGCCTCCTTAAATTCCTCAAATACCAAAGATCCTTTATAGTACCCACCATACAGGTACAACATATGAACAATACATGAGCAAATCAATGGATTGTGCACTAGATTTTCAAATAATACACCAACCCATAGCCCATGTACCACTTTATATAAGGTATCATATGTAAGTACTTTGTTCCTGAAGGCTAACCACATAAATATTTGGGAATTTATAGGGTATTTAAACTCCCAAATGATCTTCCACCACTAAATCAAATGCTCCTCCCCCACAAAAGAACTTAAAGCCTAATATTCAAATTTTGGAGTATATATGTTTCTTATTGGATTCTTACCCCAAATAAGCAGGTCCTCATCATCCTTTATCCTCACATGGATAAATTTTGAAGCTTATATATATCTTCCCTACTTAATAGGTCACCCTATAAAATCCAAAATTTCAATTGATTTCCATTCTTGACGCCAAATGATGGTTGCTTCAAGATGGGCTAGTTTGTTGACAAAGAAGTATCCATCTCTACGAACTTTATCAATTAAACCCTTAGGAAATATGAAACCCTTTCCATAGCCAATCCAAGGATCATAGCTTGTTCTCACCTTTGAACCTTCCCCAACCTTCCCAACCAAACATGCCCAACCAAAGGAAAAGCTAAAACCATGGATTTCCATATAAGAGACACATTGTGCCATTTTTTTGCAGGCTTCCTAATCCACTCCTCACTTGTCTCGGCTTAAATGTGTTTTTAATGAATAACTTTACACCACAGACCCTTACCTTCAATAAATCACCATACACTCTTTCTAACCAAGGCCTTACTAAATAAATGGATATTCTTTATACCCCAATTGTACTATTATTTGGGATAGTAGCATGGTTCCACCTGACCCAAGCTAATTATCACTTATCCTTGGCTTCAGACCAAACAAATCTACTCCTTAGTTGCATAATATCCTCAAGAATTTATTTGGAAATAAACACCAATGCCATCTAAAACATCGGAGTTACCTTCAACACATGTTTAACCAGCACTAATCGACCACCATGATATAATAAATGATTATACTAGAAAAAATGCCTATTGTCCATCTTGGCAATAAGCCATTACTAGTTTGTAGTACCTGAATTTTGACCCTTAGAATGCGTTAAATCAAATTATGTAAAATGATGTAAATATACTAGTAATGATTCCTAGTGTGGAGCTCAAGGCCAAGTCCTGACTAGTGAATGGTTAGCCATGTATGATGTAAATATCCATATAAGGACTACGTGTCAGGATTTTCATGAAGACTCAAAGCTATGTAAATATTTATGTTGGAATATAATAAAATTTTCCAAGATGGTTGCATAAAGAGCACTAAAGGGGAATGGGTTGTAAGGGGAAGAGGAAACAAGACCTATGTGAGTGTAAATTCACATTTTCCAAGTGTCAGCCTTAGAACTCATCTATTTTTTTCCATGTGCCTTAAATTAGCCATTTGCCTCAATTGATTTATTAAACCCAATCATTGAATGCATGTGTGAAGTTGGTGGGAAAAACTTCTCATGTAGTTATGGAAGCATGGGTTGAATATACTCCTTATGGAAATTGTATGAGTTCTTCATTCTCTGGTCAAAAGTAATGTCAATTTGTCTTTTCATCCACCCTCTCATTTCCCAATTCACTATATCACTCACTTGTTGGGCATAAGTTCATACACTATGTAGTTTCTAGGATGTTCTCTCCATTGCTAATTATCACACTAAGAAATTAACCCAAAACCAACATCGTGTAGAGGAAATACAAACATTAGAGTGAATATGATGGTTTTAGATGAGCATGGAGGCTAGGAAATATTCACCCACTAAATAACTGCTCCTTGTATGCTTGCGAATCCAGTATTTGATTTTACAGTTAATTATCTGAAAGCATACAACGTGTTGGAGTTTTTCTAAATACATTGAAGAGCATTATAAGGGATGGTTACTCCAAGGGACTATTGAGAAGAGAAAGAGTATGCCTTTCTTGTGTTGTGTGGGGTAGTGGAAGAGAGTTCCATGGTTGGAATGGTAGAATGAGATTCCTGTAAAGATATGTGGTGAGCAGATTGGGTAAGCATGAGAAAAAATGGGTTGGGCTAAGAGAGAGTGAAGCTTGAACCTATTTATTTTTCCATGGTGGCCTCATAGCCTAGCTTGGGGTTGGTATCTATAGTTGACACCTATGGTTGGGTGGAAAATTTCTTCAATAACTAATTTATTGGATCTTCTCTGGTTGAAAGATGTGTTTATTGTTGTATATGAATATGAAAATCCATGTTTGTTTCCTATTATGAAATTTGTATTATTATGCAAGTTTTGTGTGTGACTTGGTAGTTTTTCTACCACACTTTATATTTATGCATATGTAGATGCGTTTCTTAAAATTCTAACTCTCATAGGAGGTTTAATTAGTTATGAATTCGAGCATTGGCCCGTGTGGGGTTTAATTTTGAAACATGGAAGTTGTAAACACGTGTATCGTGGTTGGAATGTTACATAGTCCTTATTTCCATAAGGATTTGGTTTGAGATAAAAACCTAGATAGTTTAACCATTCTCTAAGTCAATCCATTGAAAGGAAAAAATCCATAAGAAATATCTAAAATCATTTTCACCTAGCCTTCAAAAGGAAATTGAATACTTATAAATATTTATTAGCATAATTGTTGTTATACAATATAAATCAAGGATCACTCAAATTCACATCCAAGAGAGCTCTCTTAAGGCCCTTAACCACAATAAGGAACCTAAGGGGGGATACTAGGAATCCCTACATGATCCATGTTCTATGCCTGAAGACTCTCAAACTTGATCCATTTATTAATAGAGAAAAGGATATAGAAGAAATATAAATAATTAACCAATTTACAAAAGGAACATTTAAACCTAGTTGGAGCAACATCATCTTCGAATTTAACCATCTAAAACGATCATAGGATTTGGATAGATCCAACTTAATAACCAAGATGAATTATAGAATGTGGCCCCTTGACTACTCCAATGGACTCATGAATCTACTTACCATATAGAGAACCAAACTTTTAGCTAGAGATAGCCTTTTAACCCCCATATTAATCACCTTTTGTAACATACCTCCTTGCTCTTACTTTTCAGTAACTGAATTACAAATGTAAGTGTTCATGGTGAGGAGCTGAAGGCTATGGCCTTGCTGGTAGTAAGTATTGTTGTGATTTCCTAAGTTTTATTTTGAACTTGTATGCTTAGGAGACTGAAGGGCTTGACACAACTAAACGATAGGGGCATGAAATCCACTAGGGGGAGAGGTTGAATGGATGAGGATCCATGCGTTTGATGATGGGTGTCATCTTGGTGCCATGGGAACTAGAAAAAGGTGAACATCAGATGTTCCCTTGGTGAATTAAACCTTATAGGTGTCATCTTAAGTTAAAGTCAGTCTATAGCATAGTGGAAAATGAATTAGTTTTCACTAACACACAAATAGTCAGATTTTATGAATAAACTATCTATCTATTAGTATAAAGCTACTTATTATTATTATGAGTCTAAGTAAAACTAAATTATTGTCCTATTTTCTTTTTACTAATTAACTATGGAAAAGAGTGCCAAAGAATTATCCTTAGGGCTTCTAAAGGGAAGAATCTAAACTTTGTCTACTTTAAATAATATAATATTGTCATCTTAAATATAAGGTGGGAGGTATATTCTTTATAAACAATATTATTACAAATATTTTAAAAATATGTGTTTTCCTCAAATTACACACACACACATATATATTTATTTTGATGTTTTCTAAAGAAAATGTTGTAAATACATACAAATTATTATTATTGGTAAAGTATTGCATTCTTATGTATGTATGTATGAGAACATAAAAAAGATAAGTCGTACACGATTAAGCTAAACATACATTTATAACAAAATAGATACATGTACACTAGTTTAGACGTTAATAAAAGACAAGTATTGGATGAGCACCACCTTCATTAAAAGAAAATGGCATTTGATATATATATATATATATATGAAAAAGAAAATAAAAAATGTAATTTTGATATTCATGAGAGAAAATCCTTCCACCTTTTCCAAGTGACACTACAAAACATAAACATGCTACTGTCCACTCCCAAAAGAGAGATGTCCTCACAAAAATATACAAGAGTCTACCGAGTTTAAACTCCACTTAGGTTAAAACTGATTACAAAATAACAAAAAAAAGATGACTCAAAATACATTTGCAATAGATTTTTCCACACATTATTTTCAAGACCAAAACATATTCCAAGTACCGCTACACTCATACCGTTTTTCAATATATTTTTCCCAGTGTAAAATACCTTCTTCTAAAAGTAGTGCCCCCATGGAAAAAATATTCGCAACACCATTTTTTTCTCTATAAATATGACAAATCTTCAGTGAATTAAGGATTGAAAGTAATGATTTGGTTATGCTACATCAATTGACAGAACACCATACAAAGACAAGAATTGAATGAGCACCACCTTCATTAAAAGAAAATGACACTTAATATATAAAAATAAAAAACAAGCATTGGCTGAGCTCCACCTTCATTTAAAAAAATGGCATTTAATATATAAAATAAAAATACCAAGAGAAGTTATAACAATTAAGATCTCCACTTCTTAAGCAATGACAGCTACATATTAGTCTTGGAAGTGAATCCAAAAAGCAGGTTTCTGAAGTTTTCTTGTTAGTTTCCTTATGTCGAGTTAAATGTTTTCCGCATCCAACCTCTGGTGCTTTACTTTTATTTTGTTGCTATTTCTCAAGGAAAGGATGTCTCTATAGTTAGAACCGACCTTCCCCTTTTTGGAACTTGGTTTGTGCCTTCCTTAGTTATAGACTACAATGACTGGTAAGGACGCGGCCTCCTTTCAGAGCTATACCCTCTTATTGTTGTTTTGGATATCAAGAAAAGAGAATGATCCCTCCACAAAGCCATATCTCTTGTTTATAGTATTGGTTTTTGTATTTAGGAGGAGAGAGCATTTCGTTTTGACCCAATCACAACTCCCTTTTATTTAAATTCTTGTTTCAATACATTGTCGAGAAAAGGGTCTCTTGTTGGAGTGCGACCCCTGGATTCCTTGAGCTTTCATTTGTCGACTAGTGAAGGGACAACTTCATAAATCATTACTTCTGGTAAATCGTTACAGATTTTTCTTCTTTAGACGTAGAAAGTTGTTCACTTTTGCCAGAGGGTGAATTCCTCATAAATAGTTCTTAGTTATTTGCACTTGATTTTATCACCAAGTAAATTACATTTTTTGTTGTAAATTAAAGAGGATACTAGGACTCTCCTATTCACTTAAGCATAAAAGTTCAGAAGGACTAAGGGCGCTCTCCACTTATTTTGTTGGGAGCTGGAAGCTCAATTTTGATTACATATCGTGAATTTACATTAAAAGGCGAAAACTTTTTACTCATAATTTTGGAAATAAAATATCATATTTATTGCAAGGGGTTGTGGCTTAATTATTAAGATATTATGTTGAGAAAGTTAGTACATGATTCCTTTTAAACTTCTGTCCTAGTGGATTCGATGCTCAGTTTGGGGGTGGCCTCTTGGCGGAAAGAATATACGTCGAACATATAGCCAATAGGTTGGGTGGAACGTTGCAACCAAACCTTCGGTCAGTCAAGTCTACTCGGTTCAGATGAGTACTCTTTTTTTGTTAAATTATTATTTAATAAATTGATATCAAGTTCTATAAATACATTTCTTGTTATGCCGACTTAACTGATCATATGCATATTTTTTAATAAATATTTATCCTTTAAAAATTAAATGGTAATTATCATTCATTTGATTATGAGTAATGTTTTCAGCATTGCAAAGGTATGAAGGAACATAGTTGTTGTGATTAATTAACAATATCATCATTGCATATGTATATTTTTTCTTCCCTTCTATGTAAAGTTGTTACCATTATTATGGTTCAAATAGTTAAAAGATATAAATACAATGTAAAGTTGTTACCATTATTATGGTTCAAATAGCTAAAAGATATAAATACAATGGTTATGAAATTACTAAATATTATGAACTTCTGAAGGGTGTTGAGCAATCTCATATTTGTAGATAAGTAATCTTTAGTTAAAATTTTTTAAGTATTTTACTTTGTTAAGAATAAGTCTTTAAATGTTAGATAGAATTTTATACATAGCATGCTCTTTTATCTAAACGAAAATTAGGTGAGAAACAAATAAAGAGTTGTCAATAAGTATGACTTTGACTATGTTGTTATCATATATTAGTTTGGATGATAAGTATTGACTTAGCTGAAATATATAAAAAGAAAACTAATTATGTTAAGTTCAATTAACTATCTTACTAATAACGTGCAAACCATTATTGGATATGAATTTGATAAATTGAATAGTTTGATCCTATGTTTGAGAATAATATAAGTCACGTGCCTAACATATTAAAATGAAATACTTGATGTTGACGCACCCACATCATAAGTATGTAAAACAGTTGTTATGCTTTTGGGTTCCTATTAAATGTGATAGTGGATTTATATCAATATGATAAAATGAAATTACACTTAAGTGGTTATATGTATTGAATAGTAAAAGACTTCTATGAATATTAGTAGATTTCTATGATTAATCAAAGCTTAAATATTTGATACGATTTTAATTTTAGTTGACTATGCTTAATGAGTTTGAGGCTAAGAACTTAAATTGTAAAACAAGTAAATAATGTTATAAGAATGGACTATATGGATTAAAAGTTTTTACGACTACATGTTAGTAGAATAGAATCACATACTATTTTGTATTTAAGATTGTAATAGATGGGAACTTAATTGTTTATGATGCTAAGTAAGTGTGGGGATAACAAATTGGTTTGATTGGGTGATGTTTAAGGAAAATTTTTATGCTCTATATTCCAAAAGGTTATTAGGAGTATTGGGTTGTTATATTTTTGATATGCTTTTATGAAATCAATTACATAGAGAATTATGATTACACTCATGAAAGAAATTGGGTGATTCATCCTTAGGAATTAGATCAATGAAGGTAGTGTTGACTGCTGCCAACATTTTGCCAAAAACCCTCAACTCAATAACTAACCTTAAAATATCATCCTCCAACAATTCATAAAGACTTGGATGGAATTCAATTGGTTAACAATAGAGGGATTGAATCCTACTTGTGATATTTGTGAATACATTATAATATATGAATGAAGTAGACAATGCACACAAGTCTATGTATGGATTAAAGAGGAAGATAAAGAGAGAAGTTAGGGATATGGATTTCATACAATCAAGTTAAGTGATTATAGTTATGGAGATGGTTGAACTAAATATCTAATCATGACATATATAGTTGTTGGACCGAGAGTAGCGAGGTGCTCTACAACCCAATATGGAGGAGATGTAATGTTACTTAATGTTACCAAAAATAAAAAGCAACTAAAATAATTATGTCGGCATATAAAATAAAATAAAATGAATTCACCATAGATCCATCTTAATTTCATACCTATCAAGCATGAGAGGGATCCAATTTCTTGAGGTGTAATTTTTTATTATTATCTTACACCTTAAGAAAATAGATCCCTCTTGGTACTTCATAGATCCAGGTTTAAGATGGACCTATGTTGGTTATGGTCACCTAGAGCCATGATAAAGGGACCAATTTTGTAATAGACATAAACACATCGATGGTATGATTGAATATAATTGCTCCTTAGCGGGTTTCTTGAGTAGAAACTTTTGATGCCCCTTACTTTGATATTTGTTTGAGTGAATTTGTTGTTGATTCTTAAATCCAACATTTCTTCTTCTTCCCATTGTCATCTTCTTTCATCTACATTTGAAATTACTTGCATACAAAATATTTTTCTTTATATGGGAATTGATAACTTGATGATGTCTACATGATTGAGGTACAATATGTGAATATGAAGTTGGATTAGATATAGAATTTGTTGATCATGATATTTTTAAATCCATTGTGGAAAAAATTGAGGCACTGAACTGGTGAAATATTTTGATGAATACTTTACTTAACAAAGATTGAGGCAAGTAATTGCGAAGACAATGAGGGAAGACAAGGATATGAATTTCATAGAATTAAGTTGAGTGATTCATGGAGATATTGTTGAAGATAGTTATGGAGATGGTTGAACTCATATCTAATTATGACATACTTGTTATGATCACCTAATTCTATAAATATGGACCGATGGTATAATAGACATATACAAAGAATGATATGATCGAATAGAATTTCCCCTTAGGCGGTTTCTGTTAAATTTGTGAACCATTGATCTACAGGAAAATGAGAGCAATTGAGAAGGGAAATTCAGTGGAATAATCAAAGAAAATGTACAATGAACAGTAAATTCATGCCACACATTTCAGATAAAATAGACAAGAATTGATCAGCTAATCACAACATTAATCTTCATTCATTAATCAATAATACAATGGTGTTACAATAAGTAGAATTCAAATCATGTGGATAAGATTCGAATCTACCAACTAAACCTGGCTGATTATCTAACTCAGTGTGTCTAAATCATTGCTAGAACTCACTAGTATAACCCTAGATGTCTAAATCAGTATACAATCAGTTAACTAATGAGGTAGGTGGGAAAAAGGAACCACTTTCCCTTCATGCATGCAAAACTGATGCTAGGATAACTGAAAGTGATCGAACTGATTGTAACTGGAGGTTAACTCAACATAATTGCTTACAAACCATGACCAAATGATGGAGGTTGTTGGTGGCACTCATAGTGGGCTCCTATAATGTAGGTATTAGTCTCATAGGCACATAAAATCATGCATGCACATGCAGTAAGTGGAAGATAACCTCTATGTGTGTCCCCCACACTCTAGTACAATAATAATTACCCCATAAGTTAGGTAAGTATACCAAATAGACTATATTGGACAAATGAGGATTAATTAATCCTAACACCCCCCTTAATCTTAACATTGGACAACTTGGGCCCTGGAAACTAGGCCAAAATTCACCCATACAATCTAAATGACATAAAATAAACTACTTAATAAAATAACGAAAATGGGGAAAACCTAATGGGACCCCCCCCCCCCGTCGCCCCCTCAAAATAAGTAGGAATCAGGAAACAAGCTATACTACTTAAGAGAATATTTTTCTCTTTGAGCAAAAACTTGTGAAATTTTTGATGCAATTTGCAACTCTGTGGAGTAGCCATGCAGAATCATGGTTCTTCTGTGCATCAACATCCTGGGAATGTGAACCTTTCCATCTTCTTTTGATTTTCTAAATGTTGATTTTGTCTCTTTTTCTAGAGGAGGAATGGAATGATCACTTTTGTTCTTTAGTGGGCCAAATTGTTGATCATTTGCTATCATCAAGTAGCATTTTCCTGGAAGTTTGTTGCACCACTCTGTATATATTTTAGCTGTGTGAGAGAGTGCAACATGCTCATTCTGATACTGGGACCATGTTCTTCTTTTGTCATCTGGATTTCCAGCACCATTCCTGACTGCTTCAATGAGATTTTGGGCCCAATTAGGCTTCTGATTTGGAATAGGAGTTGGATCTAGATCTAGATCATCTTGAGGTACAATCTTAATATCAAGATCATGTTCCTCATCTTCCGAAACTGAAATATTAGACAAGATATCATTATCTACAAATGGATATGAAAGAGAGTTTTTACCTTCCCTTTCAAATGGCTGTTGAGATTGTGCAAGAGCTGAGTATGGCAGAAAGTGTGAGAATTCATATTCCTTGGAGGAATGGTTTGCAACACCCTTCACTATAATCTTCCCATTTGATATATCTGAGATCTCCACTGAGTCAGGACCAAATACAACTTGCTTTGGTGAGCTAGTATGTGTCATCTGATAAATAGATTAAAAAAATTCTACAAGAGAGGGCACATAGAGTACATTCTTGAACTCTCCATGCTGTATTTTAATAGAACCTCTCCCAATAGCTAGGATTTAAGAGTCATTTTCCATATGAATGCCATGTCCTCCTGAGAGATTTAAAGTGGTGAAGGATTCCCTGGAGGCAGCCATGTGGTTGGGTGCTCCAGAATCTATCAAACAACCCTTCGACTAAGTGAAGCATGCCTTCAAGGCATGGCACCTCTCATATTCTTCAGTCTGCTCTCCAACTTCAAACATGTCTACACCTTGTGGAAGGGAAATATTGTTTCGTTCAAGGAGTTTCGTCAACTGGTCGATGGTATTCTTCATGCACTAGCTCTCTGGATGAAGGCCTCTCTTACAGTAGGGACATCTAATCTTCTTGAATTTCTTCTTTTTTTGGAACCTGAGGCTCCATCGAAAGATATCTAATTATCCTTTGGCTTCGAATCAGTGTTTTTGGTCTCCTTCCCTTTGTGCTTCCCTCTTGCTTGCGCATTGGTTGAGTCTGTCACTAAGAGTGCTTGATTCTTAGAGGTCTGAATCACTCCCATTTGAACCAATTTATATTTATTTTTGTATTAAGGACTCAACAAAATCCTCTAGAGAAGGCAAATTCCAATTAGGGATGGAAGCCCTTTCGAAATGGAATGTAGAGACAAAGACCGAGTACTCTGAGCCAAGCTTGCTCAACATTGACAACACAAGCTGCTCATATTTCCTCTCTAATCCACATTGTTTGCATTGCAGTACTAATGACTTGTATTTTGTAAAGAATTTCTGAATAGATTTGAAACTGCTGGGTTGTAGAGTGATGAGCTCAGTCTCCAAAATATGCTCTCAAAGCTCATCTTGTTTGCCAAACAAAGATTCAAGCTTATCTTAAGCTTCCTTCGGATTCCTTAGTCCCTCAATATGGAACATAGATTCCTGGGAGATATGAGTGCACATGAACCCGAAGGCTTCATCAAGACGATTCAAAAATTTGTTCTTCTCAACATGTTGTTGGGGCTCAGTTTCTCTGCCCATTGTCATCCTAAACAGACCAAGCTTGCGCAAGGATACCTGCATATATTCCCTCCAATCAGTGTAGTTGAAGGGTGTAAGGATTCAGGGTATGAGAGCTGAAGAATCCATCTTTCTGTATGCTAATCATTAAATTCCTCAAGAAGCTACATAGGTACCTGCAAATAACACTACAAAACCAATTCGATTCGCAATCATATGTCAGTTCAAGCCTTTCCACCTCGACATGTACACTTTCTCAGAGTCCGTCACACTTGGATAAACTTCTCCGGACAGAATCCAGAGGGAGCAATGCTATGATTCCAGGATTTATGTGGAAACTTAGTTGTTTTTGGTGTACATTGGAGATCATACAAGACTTGCTACTAGCCTGAACAAGGCTCTGATACCATGTTAAATTTGTGAACCATTGTTCTACAAGAAAATGAGAGCAATTGAGAAGGGAAATTATGCAATGGAATAATCAAAGAAAATGTACACTGAACAATAAATTCATGCCACAAATTTCAGATAGAACAGACAAGAATTGATCAGTTAATCACAACATTAATATTCATGCATTAATCAGTAATACAATGGTGTTACAATAAGTAGAATTTGAATAATGTGGATAGGATTCGAATCTACCAACTAAACCCGACCGATTAGCTAACTCAGCGTGTCTAAATCATTGTTGGAACTCACTAGTTTAACTCCAGATGTCTAAATCAGTCTACAATCAGTTAACTGATGAGGTAGGTGGTAAAAAGGTGCCACTTTCCCTTCATGCATGCAAAACTGGCGCTAGGATAATTGAAAGTGATCTAACTGATTGTAATTGGAGGTTAACTTAGCATAAATACTTGCCAACCATGACCAACTAATGGAGGTTGCTGGTTGCACCCAAAGTGGGCTCCTATAATGTAGGTATTAGTATCAGAGGCACATAAACTCATGCATGCACATGCAGTAAGTGGAAAATAACCTCTATGTGTGTCCCCCACACTCTAGTAGAGTAATAATTACCCCCTAAGTTAGGAAAATAGACCAAATAGACTATATTGAACAAAGGAGGATTAATTAATCCTAACAATTTTTTGGATATAAAGTTACAACGTTTGTTGCTTGATATATGTTTGAGTGAATTGGATGTTGAATCTTAAATATGGAATTTGGCATCAGAGTGACACAACAAAATCATAGTAGGTTGTGTGTTGATTGGATGCTCTATGAGTGGACCACATTGGCTGTGGATTTTAGGAAGTGTGTTAGGCCTAGAAACCAAAAGTTCATATAATCATGGGGAGTTCATCAAGAATTTGAATGAGCCATCTATCTAAAGGACATCCATCCTACTAGAATGATGAATACAGGGGTTGGTGACCCATGTATTTTGGTGGATGGTAACTTTTTTATATGGACTTAAACAAACATGATGATTATATTTTGTGGGTACAAGATGGAGAATGAAGAAGATTGAAGATAAAGAAATAAACAGACCAAAGATGAAGATTGTAGGTGAAGGAATATAGCATAACAAAAGAATATTGAATACGAAGACCGTAGAAGAAGAAGATGAAGATTGAGCTAGTATAAGCTGACCAGTTGAAGAGATAGAGGAAAATGAATGCATATTGAAATCACAACTAGCATTCATTAAGGGATTGAGTATGAAGGATTAAAACCTACTTGTTATATTTGTGAATACATATAATATGCAAGTAAAGTAAACAATGCACAAAATTTTACGTATGAATTAAAGAGGAGGACAATGAGAGAAGTTAGGTATATGGATTTGATAGAATCAAGTTGGGTGATTTGTGGAGATGGTTGAACTAGATATCTAATTATGGCGTAGTTTATATGGTCACATAAAACTATATAAAAAAACCAATTGTATAATAAACATACACATGCGAATTGCATAATTGGATAAAGCTATCCCTTAAAAGGTTTCTTGAGTGTAAACTCCCAATATCTCTTGCTTGATATTTATTTGAGTGATTTTTTTTGTAAATTCTTGAATCCAACAACCATTTGGTCCTAGGCTCTTATCCTTTTGAAAAAAGGAAAACGAAGAAGAAAACAAGATTAATGAGCAACATAGTTGCATATTCCTTGCCATTGTTGTAAAGGTTTGAGAGTGCGGTCTGAAGAAACTATTTTCAAGTGAAATGTGCACAAGTGAAGATGAAAAAAAGAGAGGTTGTCGAAGGATACTCAGGTTATACCCAACATCCTTCAATGGCGCGTGGCTTTTGAAGCATTTTCGCAGTACAATCCATTATCCTTTGTGTGTTGTTTCATTTCTCAGCCTATTGATCAACTTTAAATTGATCACTCTATATGTCTAACTATCATTCCATTCGGGGTTGTGATCATGGGTAGCTTACAGTTATTTCTCAATCAAAATCATACTGTAAATTTTTAATTTGTTGATTATTATTTCCATGAGAAACCACAATCGATACACCCAATCAACAAGATGACTATTGTTCCAATCGCTTGGTTTTTCCCCCAGTCAACACTATGCAGCTCTATGGAATTAGGGTGTAGGGGTCATAACAGGTCAATAATGCTTAATCGATTCTTCTGCCAAAGCACAAAATGTATGTAGACCTTTCCACATAGACTAAATATATTAATTAATCTGTGTTACTAATTTGTTCTTACATAAAAATATACTAATATACATTAAACAGTATATCTTTCCACATAAACTAAATGCATTAATTAATTTGTGTTACTAATTTGTTCTTACATAAATATCTACTAATATATATTATCTCAAATTACATAAAAATCTACTAATATACATTAAAAAGGTGATCTCAAATTTTATAATCTAGGTATGATGTCTCTCTCCAAACTAACACAAAATGAGTTTATTGTCTCTTGGATTTTTCCAAATGTTGCGAAAAGATCCAAATTTTCTTGCAAATGTCTACCGATAACTAAATCTCATAGTTGTTACGCCAATAATTCTACTAAAAATGCGTGAGCTTTTGCATAGTTTTTTGAACTTATTGTTTTTTTCCAATCCAACCATATGTCAATGGGGAAAGTCAAGGATGAGCTCCAGATAAGCCTTTTCATATGCAACACAATAATAATCCCAGTCTAGACATCCAAGCCGAATTTTATTCAGCAAATAAAGCTCTCCAAAATCTTAAGAATCAATTTTCAAATGTCCCAAAATGCAGCAACAATGACCCACATTCCCAAAAGAAAATTGCTCAAAGGCTGAAAGATTTGGGCATGGAAAGGTGCCACTAACTTACAGTTGATGAAATGAGGGTCCATTGGAAACAATTTTTCCTTTACCAGGATAGTTCAGTCAACAATAAGAACAAGATTTGAGTTTAAGTAAAAGAAGGCGTAGTAAAAAAGACAAACCCTAAATGGAAATAAGATAAACTCATACAAGCAACCGCTAATTATAAGTTCAACCCTTAAAATTTTATTATTAAAAGGTAAGGAAAATAATTAGCATTACAATTCTAACCAGGAGAAGTAGCAATGAAAGGGAAATGAATGGTAACAAATTTTTACCTCGTAAATTTATACAACTTTCCATGGCTTGAAAAGACGACGACTCTAAAATCAACATTGTATTGAAAAAACTATCCATAGGATTTCTTTATTATTCACATTCAAATAGTGTCACGGGTTTTCTTACTAAAGCAATTTGATAATGAAGAAATATGTTCGCATGTAAAGCAATTTGACATTAAATAACCCATAAAGTTGGAACAAAATTCACCTTTCAACTGTAACATGAATTTCTTCAGGATAGGTTATGCTGGATGATTGCAAGCATACTTCCATTGTAAAAAAACAATAGCAATTGAATGAAAAAAGAGATTCATGACAAAAAAAAACTAAAAAAAACCTTGAAAGAAATCACAAATTACTGGAAGCTTTAAATTGTTCTTGTTCGGTAGCTATAACTCAGAGGCTCCAACTCTAGGTGGAGTGTTGCATGCATGCACATAGGTTAAGCAAATACTTGTCAAGGCGTTAGATCGAGTAGGTGCAGGTTAATCAAGGAGTGCAGGTCTAGGCTCGTCAGAGTCTTTCTTAAAAGGAATAATTAAAAAAAATGAAAAAAAATCTAACTGTGAAAATCCCTCTAGGAAACTAGTGGATAGGTGTCATTTGAAAACCATATTTCTAGTAGATGACAATAGATTAAAAAAAAACTAATCAATCAAGAAATTAGACCTTTCAATTTATTTTTGGGTCATTTTTTTCAATTTATTGTTCTAATAAAAAACTGGTTAAAGAAACATGATTGCAACTTTAAATTTCAATTGTTGTAACTTGTGGGTCACCGTAACGACACTTGTTTCAACATTGTGGTTGCTATAGTAGCACCTGCAGCAACTACTTGATCATTATAGAAGTACTCACACACCATGAGACAAACAATAAAGGATTGTTGCAACTTGACTCACTGCACTATCAGTTGGCCAATATGCATTGCTGCGAAACTGCTCACACCACTTGCTATGGCACCACAGGGTGCCACTACTGCACTACCTATGTGGCACCACCGGGCATCATTATTGCATTCAACTATACACCACCACTGGACATCGTTACTACCACTCCATGATTTACCAACCACTCCAACTCATAATGATTTATCCAATTAAGCCTCGACCAACCTATAAGATATCAATGAAACACATAGTAAGAAAACAAGTACAACTCAATCATATGCTTGCACTTTTCAATTAATTAATATATTAAAATGGAAATACATACCTTATACCACATCAGCTAGTTGTGGATGACTGATATCTCTCATTAGGGGAAGGGATGTCAGTTGACATGACCATGCATCCTACTATTAGCGTCCTGACATAATTCCTACATCATACTTTGCCTTTATCATCACATCTTGCACATTCAAATCGACATTGTCATGCCTTATCCATGACCTCCCTCATCATGATTTGAAATACCTACCTTATCAACATTCCCAAAGTAGAAAAACTAGTTTGTTAACTTCCTAAATTAGATACAACCCGTCCTTACCTCACTGAAGCTTTGCATGCACCAAATTTTGACTCATGTTCTTTGGTGTCAGTCCAAAATGGGGGTCTCCTTGATTAGGAATGAACCACTCACAATGATCCAGTTGCAGCAAGGCGTAGAAGTATACCAAATCTTCTTAAACATGGGATGGATCACCTATATTGCAATATTGCAAGGATTCAATCCTAACATTGCCTTAGAATTCACATAGGACATGTAGGAGAATTTCTTCTTCATCTGTGGTCTTTGGGTAAAAGCAACTAAAAAATCCATAGACAATGTTATATGGTCACCCAAGACAAGCACAAAATGGTAAGATAGGAAAAATTAGTTATCCTCAGAGCGATCAAAATTTTTGGAAGGTAAAGAACAACTGGTGAACAAGAGGAATGGGGTTGATCAGAATTCATGTCAAATTCATAGGGAAGAGTCGCCCTGTTTATCTAAAAATATTTCACCTATGATGGGAAAAACGACCTTGTATATGGTTACCATTTTATGTTATTATCTCATCTCTTCCATGGGTGTATATTAAACCCTCTATACTTTTTGTCTAAGTCACTGCAACGCATGTCAAACATTGTTAAGAAGGAAAAACACCTAGCTTCTTGTGTCACAAATCACAACTTAACTAAGTTGTTGGTTTTCCATGCCCTCAATAAAACATAATGAACATGCAGATAATTTATCACAATTCTTGATCAGATAAGGGAATTGGTATCACAAGAACAAGAAACATAGTAGGATCCAATAGAAGAGGCATAGGATGTATACGTGGAAGAATTCCAAGGCGAGGAATTCATTCCCATTACAATTGATAGCAACATAAATTTTTTGGAAAATCCTATTGAACAACAATTTAGACCATGTGCCATAGAAGAGGGGTACCCCTCAACCTCACATACATGGTGTTCTTCATAGACCAAAAGAAGATGAGGAAATGTGCAGGAAGTTTTAAGGATGAAGATTCACTCTTTGGTTGTAGAAGATGCTACAAGACCTCTCAGGGAAGATGATGCTACACAAGGATGATCATCCCCTCAAGAAAATTTTGAAGCTGATAGTGTTACACAAGAATAGTGTTGGAACAAGAAGTCCAGGAAACCCTTTCTATTACACAAGAACCAACAAAGGAACTAGAGGTCGTAGTACCACAAGAACCTACTAACAGCTCAAGGAAAAGGGTCAGATCTAAATGAAGAGGGTTTGTCGATATTCATCTAGGTAAACTCCATGGAAAAATATCCTACACTATATTATGAAAGAAAAATTATAAAATGAGAAAGGAAATTCATAAATTAAGGATGAATATTAGGATTTTTAAAAGAAACTTGCATAAATTTCTTACAATCACGGGAATTGATCTCCTTATCCATATTTTCTTTCACCTTGAATGATCATTGTTTTCTTTGCATGAGGATGAATAACACAAGAAATAAATTAACAAAGGTCCTCAAGAGGAATCAACCCATGATTGGGAATAAATCCTTGGAACAACAAGGTATCATACAAACAAAGTGGAACTTCAAAACCCTAATGAAAATTTCAACAAGTAGGACTCTACAGAATCTCCAAACCTAGAGCCAGAATCGGTTCCCATGAAGACCAATATATGTGAACCTTTCAATCCTGAAAAAGAAGGCATCCCTACTAAAATTTTTCCTAAGTATGCCTTTGTAGGAACTCAAACCATGGAGCCTAAATAATATCCTATAGAAAATTTCTCCAACAAATATTTTCCAAAGTATATCTTCATAAAAACTCAAATTCTAGAGCTTGTACAAGTTTTGATAGAGAACCCTTGCTCCTAGGATCAAGAATATCAAAAGGAGGAGGAAATTATCTAAAGCATTGGAGTCAAATATTCTTCCTTGGGACTTGAGTCCTGCCTTCATATGGAAACTAGTATTTCCAAATGAAAGAATGCATCTATAACATATGAACTAGGGACAATTCCTTTGGAGGAATATAGGAAGACCATTCAGAACCTCAGGGAATGATGAGTAAAGGAATATGTTGTCCATAGGATGAAATATCAACAATGAATGGAGTACATGAGAAATTTAAGGAGATAACAACCCAAGTCCAAAATTCAAAGGAGGAAAATAAGATGATGTATACCTGGTCCAATCTATTCTAGCTAGTAAGACCCCATCAAAGGTATATGCATCTTTTATTCAAGAAAAATATTTCCTTTTCTAGCTAAATGCTATAGTACAAGGTAACCCTATTCTCTTAACAATGTGAAATCATTTGTGGATACATTCTTCAACAATAGTCGAGAAGCTCAAGATATTCTTTGTGAACTCTATTAGCATAACATCCTTCTACCTCGTGAGTATGCATGGGACCCTAACCTTTTGTTGGGGATGTTTGTTGAGCATAGTTTCCATTGATGAAAAGCCATTAATAATAAAGGTTGTGGTTCTTGATTTTTATTTATGTCATAGTTGTCATTGATGACAAACCATTAATGACAAAGGTTGTGGTTGTTGATTTTTATTGATGACAAGCCATTAATGACAAAGGTTGTGGTTGTTGATTATTATTGATGACATGGTCATGAAACTCATGCATGATGAACTTTAGGAGTTTTGATTCTATGATGGAGTCTTTTATTTAATGATCAAGTACTTGCATTGCGTAGAATATTCTCTTGTACCTTTTGGTGCTACAAAAATACTTGAAGAAGCCATCAAGAAAATTTCACATCAATTTTTGATGTCTTGCACATTTTGAAGAAAATACAAGTGAAGGAACTTTTAAATTCAAGTAATCCCATCATAGAGAGATATTCCTCATCAATCCCTTTCCATTGATATGTGGAGCGTCTCCTAACTCCTCACGGTTGAAGAGATATAAATTTTTACAAGTTGAGAAAACAATTTTTACCCATCACATGTTGGCTCACTAAAAGAGAAAAAACAAAAATTATAATTATAATTTGAAAATATGTTTTGAGAGGTTGACCCGCTAATCCTACGTCCACTTTATGTCCACATTTATTAGTATAAATTAACACTTCTTATAACTTAACACAACAAAAATATGACTTTTCTCTTAGAAAAAATCGGCGGCTACTGAGGCGATTCATGGAGGACAACAACACATGGAGGGTTACAAACTTTATCTATGATTTTTTACTGTCTAACTATGCAATTTCAGGACTGTCTAACTATGCAATTTTAGAGTGTCTAACTATGAAATTTTTGGACTGTCTACTGTGTATTTTCGGATTATGGTATGTGTTTGTGAAGATGGTGTTGATACATGCACAGTCACCTTGACGGTAGCATAGATGATGATAGTGGCATGCTTAATTTAACATTGGTTAAACAATGATAGTGATGTATAAGTCAATCATGATATGATGATAGTGATGTGTGAGTGACATCTTACACAATGATCATAAGTGATGGATGCTTAAAGGCTAAAGACAATGATACATTGATAATGAAGATGAGATGCCAATAGGTGTGGTGATACAGTGATGACAATACAGTGATGATGTGTTGTATACAATGATGTCAAAGCATATGATAACCTACAATGATTATGATGCACATATAGTAGTGATGTATAGTGACATGATGTATGATAACAAGTGATAAAGATGAGTGTACAGTGAGAAAGATGACAATGTACACAATGATAAAAAAAGGGGGGGATGATAATGATATAGTGATGATAGTGACACATTGAAGTGGGCAGTGATTGGTATGATGGTGTTTGATATGACAATGCTTGTTGAGGTTGCATACCATGAAGACAATGATAATTGTGAGGTGACTAGTGACAATAGTGGTTTGACTGTGACGGGAGTAACAACAACACCTTAACTCTTGAATATCGTTGGCATAAACTCTTGAGCATATGATCACATTGACTTATCAAAGATTTGACAGTGATAATTGTTGATTGTGATAGCTTGGTGAAAACGCTATGTGGTTGATGAGAGTGATAAATATGTGAAGGAAAGATGAGTCTTGCACTTTGAGGTTTGTATACCTAACATATTCTTAGTTGGAGATAAGAAAAATAGGTTGGTCCTTGGAATAGGAGTTAGTGCTCTTCATTCAGTTGGTACTGATGTAATTGAAAAGATTGAAGTCTTCATTGTAATTCATATCATATTATAATTAAATTTTACTATACTTGTTTGTGATGTGTCTTTTATGATTTATGTTGATGACATGATAAATTGATGAATGTTGATATGAATGATGAACTATGTTTAAGATTTGAGAAGTGAAATTTGGTTAAGAGTGCTAGCAAAATGATTCACCGACCCCTCTCAGTGTGGCGTTATGTATAACAATTGGTATGAGAGCAGGACTTCACCAAAATCCTTACTAGTTTGAAGGATATCCGTGTACACACAATGGATACAAAAGCAGAGTCCCCCAATGGCGAGGTTCCAGTATTTGATGTGACCAATTACTTTGGATGGAGAAGCAAGATGAAATATTATCTAAAGAAGTTTTGTGTATGGGAGATTGTGATCAATCCACCCATTCCATGCAATAAGAAAACCAAGACAAGTGCACAAAAAGATGCTAAGAAGGACAACACCATTTCCTTGGAATTTCTTATGGATGGACTCTCAATCTCTCTCAAAGAGAGTTTAAGAGAATACACTTCAGCCAAAGACCTATGGTTTAAGCTGGAAAGTGAGTACCAAAGAGGAAACCAACACACCAAGATGGAAGTAGAAGTTAATCCCACTAAAGATGTGAAGAAAAAATAAAAGTAAGTGCAAGCTTCAGACATCAATGAAGGTAAGGATCATTCTAATTGCAGTAGCTTTGATTGTGATGACATTGAAAATGGTCTTGAAGATGTTAAGAAAGATTTCCTAGCATGTTTTTTGATGGACATTGATCTCAAATACAATTTGAGGCTCAAAAGGAATATTTTGGGATCCTTCAAAAAGTACCATGAGAAGTCAATGGATCTGCTTAAGAAACTCAATCACAAGAAGACAAGTTTACAAGATGAGCTAGAATACAAAGTAGATGAAATTGAAGGTTTGAACACTAAATTGATCAGTCAACAAGGAGAGTCTAGTGAAGACTTAGAAGAGCTTAACAAAACAAGAAGGGTCAATATTGATTTGAAGACTCAACTAGATGAAGCCAAAAAAATAGAAGAAGCCTTGAAGGACCAATTGGATGAGAAGGAAGAGCAATTTCAAAAGATTGAGATGGAAGTAGTTGGTTTCAAGAACACAGGTGAAAAGTATGATGCATGTGTGAAGTTCAGAAACAACTCAATCATATTGGACGAGATCTTGGACCGCCAAAGATCACCATTTGATAAATTTGGCCTTGGATACAACTTGGGAAAATAAAATTCAGTGGGAGACACATGTGCACCTAACAAGTATGAGGAAAACCCCTCATTCTCCAAAAGTGAAACCAATGTTGCTCCTCATGCACCTGCACAAGACAATAATCAAAAGGTTAGTCCTACTCCTCAAAGAAAGTTTAGAAAAGAGACATCCTCAAGGTGGAATCATGAATCTAGGTATGAAAACAATTTCAATGGTTATTGCTACTCATGTAATGATTTCAGTCATAGGGCATTAATTTTGCAGACCTCATGCAAGAAGTGTTGGGACTCCCAACAATACAGTCAGATGTTGGACATGTAACCGTGTTGGCCATATTGCTACTAATTGCTACACCATGAGATGTTACAATTGCTATGGCTTTGATCACAAAGCCCAAGAATGTGCAAGTACAAGAAAACAAACTATGATGAGTTCCTCATACACATCAACAAGGAGAATGTATGAACCTTGGAATAAAAATTATGCATGAAGACTTGAAGCCTAAAAGACATGTGCTCATAGTCAAGGACACTCTTAGGTATGGGTGAAACAGAATGTATTATTGAATGTGAATGAAGTTGATCAGTGCATAGAAGATGACTGCCACATGGCAAGCCAACCTTAAGGTCTTTTAAAGACCTTAGTACACTTTGATTTCATGGAACTGGAGCATGGAATCAAAGGTAGATGATGGTTTATCCAAACAGTAAAACAGGTTTAAGGATCGTGGTTAAAATTGGCATGTTGATAGGGGGTGCAACATGGTTAGTTTTTTTAAAGAAAATCAAATGAAGTGTAGCAACATGGTGATGTTTGGATGCATGCTTACCTTTTATGAATCTACTAGATGAGTATTGATGCATTCCTTATAGAGTATATACAACACTCCACTAGCTATCATGCTTAATTCAAGCACATTTAATATCTTGAAGGTGAGTAGTTTAAAGACATCAAGGGACTTGATAAGAAGGCCATACACATAACCAACAAGATGATCCAAAAATGCTGAGAACATGTCCAAGGGATATCTGATATCTATGACAAAGAATAACTAATGAGTATCTCTCTTACCATATGAAGACCTTATAGAAGTTGACAAAGGAATAAGGGTGAGTCATAGACAAGTCATGGAACAATAAGCAAATTCTTGGAGTTAGTAAAGCAATTGGCACAATGAGATAAATATAATAGGTTGCTAGAATCATTTGTGAAAGACTCAAATTTTGGTATGTTCTAGTATCTGAACCTCTATCCTGAACCATAATAGTATGCAAATATAAGATAAAAAACTTTTAAAGTTATGAAGGTCAAGCCTTGATTTGGAAGACATTTAAGACACAACTATGTAACGATTGATATCTGTGATGACACATGACAGTCGGAGATATGTACTCGATAGGAGGAATTGATCACAATAAAAGATGGAAAATAATCATATCAGGGGGAGAAATTAGTCTACATGATAGGGGGAGCAAGAGTAGTTTGCAATAATCTCATGAACTCTCGTTGTACTTCGAGGACAATAACAACACCTAATGTTAAATTCGTGAAGTTAGAAGAAGGGTGGAGCTCAGCCACATGTATTATTGAGTGAAGAAATTCAACTAAGTTTTGATTTTGATCAAGGATGATGGAAGCATAGAAAATATTTTTACGATTCTATGATTTCGTGTATCAAGGGTAGCTGCATGAACAGGGAATAGAGTAGATTTGGAGAGCCTACTTGATGACAATTTGGATAATATGAAAAACAATTTCAAGTACAAAGATCAAATCTCAGAAACATAAGACATCTATGATACCGATATGAAAACAGTACAATTATGCACCTTGATTGTGCATACATTGAAGTCATCTTGAAGGCATCTGAAGGTGCAAGATATATGCATTCAAACAACACCATAAAACAATGAATGAAGAACAAGGTTGGAAGTTTAATATTAGGTTAAACAAACTCAGAATTTGGCGATGCATGAGGATTTAGAGTGGATGCTCAACATGTCCACTTATGCTACATGTATGTAATTCATGAAAAGACTCTTGAGATACCTTGCTTGCACTTTGCTTTGAGAAATGACGAAAGTATTATTTTTGGTGGTTCTTCATTTTACCATGGTCAATGAGCACTAGAGATGACCTCTTGTGGTCAGATCAACGAGAAATATTATCAATAGAAAGAAGGTGTTCAAGAAATGAATCCTATAGCGTGTTTGATATAGAAGCATATCTATAGAATAATAGAAGAATGTTGGCATCCATATCTTGCAAGGGGGACTACCATTGAAAGATATCTATGAATTTTGAAGACAGGAATGGATCATGCTAATATCCTTACACATGATAGCCAGATCATTGAGGATCACACATACATGCTTGGATCAGGATGTACTAGACAGGGGGAGTAGATAGCTCAACAATTGAAGAAGTATACATGAGAGGGGGAGTAGTCATTTCACCTTGATCTCAGTAAGCATTCAAGAAGACATTTTGATGATTTGATGGATACATGTTTGGCCCTTTGTCATTAATGTCAAAGGGGGAGAGTATTTGAAGAAGGTTTCCATCAATAACAAAGGGGGAGATTGTTGAGCATAGTTGTCATTGATGAAAATCCATTAATGACAAACGTTGTGGTTTTTTATTGGTATTGATGACATAGTTGTCATTGATGACAAACCATTAATGACAAAGGTCATGGTTGTTTATTGTTATTGATGACATGCTCATGGAACCCATGCTTGATGACCCTTTGGAGTTTGGTTTCTATGATGAATTCCTTGAGTTAATGATGAAGCACTTTAATTGCATAGAATATTCTCTGGTAGCTCTTGGTGCCACAAAAATACTTGAAGAATCCATCAAGAAAATTTCACATCAATTTTTGATGTCCTGCACATTTTGAAGAAAATAAAAGCCGAAGGAACTTGTTAATGCAAGAAATCCCCTCATAGGGAGATAGTCCCCGTCAAGCCCTTTCCAGTGATATGTGTAGTGTCTCCTTACTTGTTTGTGATGTGTCTTTTATGATTTATGTTGATGAAATGATAAATCAGATGAATGTTGATGTCATGTCCACGTGCCTCCGACCGGCGAAGAGGACGCGATCACCATGGCTTAAACCACCCGGGCTAAGATCCCATGAACATGTACATGCATAAAATACTGAAACAGAATGTTGAAAGAAAATGCATTGAAGTGGAACATACACACATGAATATTTATCATGCATAGATGCAATTATGTATCTTGCACAGTGGAATTAACATGCATTCATTCAAGCATTCATTCAACATGTTCATTACATTCTTTAACAGAAATATAGTTGCAGAAGTAAAATACGCAAGATCACTTATCTTATGATGAACTCATTCCGCAACCAGCTACGTCGCTGCAACGTTCCACCCAACCATAGGCCAGCATGCTCCTTAATCTCTCAGCAGCGCTGCCACCCCCGAGCTGGGCATGATTCTCCAAGGAATAAGGGAACTAGCAGGCTTACACATAGCCAAGGATATACAAAACACAGCCAAGCCAACACAGTTGGGTTTATCAGGCCATCAAGGAGTTGGGGAAAGGCTAAATGCTAAGCGGGGGAGCTCATTACAGAGCTAAGAACTCGTACACCAGAACTAGCCTGACTTCTAAGACACCCACACACACCCAACACAAGGAATCAGTCCTTTCTCTGCTACACAGTCCCTCAGGCCCTGCATTCCCTTCCAGTGCTATTCAGGGGTTGTGGAGAATAAATACAACCCTCTAGCTTTGTCTATGTGGTTTCCAGCCACCAGGTTTATCAAGCAACTAAGCCCCCATCCCTGCTCCCAATACAGTCCGAAGACCAACCATTGCACTCAGGCAATTAATTTAGCTATCACAGCTTAAACAGGGAAAAAGACTCCCAAGCGAATTACACAGTCCCAAACACAACAACAAACACAATTCCAATAGGGGGAAACAACAACTCCAAAACGTATCAGCATACACATTACCAACGACGTGGGGAACAACGACCCATTTTGCACAACCAAAGCTACTGGGAAAAACGTACACATACCACACTGGGGACGAATTTACAGTTTCCCGACCAGTGCGTGAACATCCACAATGCCGAACCCACAAATCAGCCCATGAGTAAAGGACGAAGCCACACCATTCTCAAATCCACAGAGGAGAAACTGCGTGGTAAAACCAGGAAAATCCTGTGCGTGAGAAAATAACGAACAAGCAATGGTGGAGAACGAACAGACCACAGAGAGGACGCGAAATTGGACGTGCGTGAGTAACAGCCCAGGCGTGGAGAGAAGAATGGTATTGCCTGTGTGAGTGAAGAGTGCGTGCAGGTTTTCCTTTCCATTGTGAAGTCAAACGTGGATGGAGTGTGCATGGGGGAAAGGACTGACAATCCTGCCACCCCACTCCCAAAACAATTAATTGCCTCAACCACCAGCAGCAATTCTTCAATGGAGGTGGTTGGGTAAACAAAGAAAGGTGACACATGGATTTTTACCCCATTGGCCAAGGTTTGACAGATTCCCCCACATCCTTATCCTTGGGAAAATCATGCCCCTTTCGATTTAGTTGCCGCGAACGTAGCTGGTCGGGTTCCTTTTAATTATAGATGCATATTTACATGATGATAACTCAAAACATATGCCGCATGCCCCGATATACAATCGGTGACAATTTTAAATCCAAAACATAGCATAACCGATCAATGGTGGGGCCTTGGCCTTTAGCTCCACACCATGATCATTTACAATATATACATCATATACATCTAATGCAACGAGGTCAGAACCGGGGTGTTACATTCCCCTCCCCCTTCAATAGCACTGTCCTTAGTGCTTACAAAATTGAACAAAATGCTACATTGGTATCGCCTTAGTGTTATGCAAAATTGAACAAAAATGGATGTGCCAATCGCATGGCATCCTCCGGCTCCCATGTAGCCTCTTCAGGTCTGAAGTGCTCCCATTGCACCTTTACCTGACCTATGGCTCGGTTCCGGAGCATTGTGACCTTCCTGTCGAGGATGCGCATTGGCTCGATTCAGAACTCTCCCTCGGGTTCCACCTGAATCACATCCCAATTTATCACATGGTTAGGATCATGTACATATCTCTTAAGCAAAGAAACATGAAAAATATTATGAGCTCTAGTGCTAGCAGGCAATGCAAGTCTATATGCAACTGGCCCTATTCTTTCAAGCACTTCAAACGACCCACAGTATCTTGGTGACAACTTGGCACAACTTCCAAGTTTCAAGGAACTCTTCTTTGCCCTCACTCTGAGGTAAACATGATCCCCAACAATGAACTCCCGGTTTACCCTATGCTTATCTGCATAGCTTTTCTGTCTATCCTGTGCTACTTTCAGCTTCTGCCTGATCTTTATGACCTCTTGCTCCATCTCCTTGAGCAATTCTGGTCCAAGCACAATCCTGTTCACTGGATTATCCCAAGTCACTGGTGTCCTACACCTTATTCCATACAAAGCTTCATACGGACTCATCCCCAAGGATGCTTGATGTCCATTGTTATAAGCAAACTCTACCAAGTGCAAGTAATCTTCCCACTTGGTTGGTTTGTCCATTACGTACATGCGAAGCATGTCTTCAAGCACCTGATTAACTCTCTCCGTCTGCCCATCTGTCTGAGGATGGTATGCAATGCTGAAGTTTAGCTTTGCACCCAAATCTGCAAACAACCCCTTCCAAAAGTTGGAAGTGAACTTGACATCTCTGTCAGATACTATTGCCTTCGGCAATCCATGCATTTTGAAAATCTCCTTCATGAATATCTTTGCAATTTCATCCATCATATGCGTAGACTTCACTGGTATAAAATGTGCTGCCTTATTCAACTTGTCTACCACAACCATGATGGAATCATGTTGCCTCCAAGTCATTGGCAACCCTGTAATAAAATACATGGAAATAACTTCCCATTTCCATTCTGGAACTGGCAAAGGCTGCAACAAACCTGCAGGGTGTTGATGTTCAACCTTTACCTGCTGACATTTCATACACCTTGAAATGTACTCAGCCATGTCCTTTTTCATTCCTGGCCAAAAGTATTGCTTTCTAGCTGTAGCAATTGTCTTCTGATATCCTGGGTGACCAGAATACAGAGCTTGATGGATTTCATCCTTAACAACTCTCCTCAATTTTGCTACATTTCGAATATAAATTATTCCTTTATAAGTGAGAAGTCCATCTTCTTCCAATTTATATCCCTCATACCTCTTCTCAAGACTTTGCTGCTGCAACTTGTCTTTTACCTGTTCATACAGTTCATCTCCGGCAACATGATTACTAATCTGCTGCCTCAAATCTGATTGGCAAATGCTAAGAGATGCCACATGCATTTCTTGCATCTTCTTGCTGAGTGCATCAACTACCTTATTCTCTTTTCCCTTTATGTGCTTGATTTCAAAATCAAACTCACATAAAAACTCCAGCCATCTTGCTTGCTTAGCATTCAGAGTAGGCTGATCAAAGAGGTACTTCAGACCACAATGGTCTGTTCTGAGTTCAAATATTCTACCCATTAAGTAATGTCTCCACATCTTGAGAGCATGTACTATGGCTGCAAGCTCTAGATCATGAGTGGAATAGTTCTTCTCATGTTCCTTCAGCTTTCTCGACTCATAACATATCACGTGATTGCCTTGCATAAGGACTCCTCCAAGCCCTTGTCCGCATGCATCGGTACATACCAAAAAATCTTTCTCTGGATCTGCAACCTTCAATACTGGTGCACTGGTGAGAAGATTCTTCAACTGTTGGAAGCTTTCTTCACACCTCGATGTCCATTCGAACTTCATCCCCTTCTTTTGCAAAGAAGTGATGGCATGTGCAACTTTGGAGAATCCCTCAATGAATCTCCTATAGTATCCTGCAAATCCCATGAAATATCTTACATCTGTCACATTTCTTGGAGTAGGTCAATTCATAATGGCTTCAATATTTTCAGGGTCCACATATATACCCTCTTCTGAGATAATGTGACCCAAATACTGAATTCTATCTCTATAGAAGTCACACTTGCTTAGTTTTGCATACAACTGATGCTCCCTGAGCAGTTACAATGTCAATCTCAAATGCTCTTCATGCTCTTCCTCATTCTTAGAATAAACGATAATGTCATCAAGGAAAACAAGAACAAAATTGTCCAAATAACTGCTGAAGACACTATTCATAAGGCACATAAATGTAGCCGGTGCATTTGTGAGGCCAAATGGTACCACTACAAACTCATAATGTCCATACCTTGTCCTGAAGGTTGTCTTATGAATGTATTCATCCTTGATTCTCACTTGATGGTAACCAGACCTCAAGTCAATCTTGGAAAATACCTTTGCTCCTCTCATTTGATCAAAGAGGTCATCAATCCTAGGAAAAGGATATTCATTCTTCACAGTAACCTTGTTCAACTATCTGTAATCAATACATAACCTGAGTGTACCATGTTTCTTCTTTACAAACAGAACCGGTGCTCCCCAAGGAGACACACTCGGTCAGATGTACTTCTTTTCCAGCAACTCTTGCAGTTGCATCTTCAACTCTAGCATCTCTGGCGTACTCATCCTATAGGGCGCCTTGGACACTGGTGCTGATCCTGGCACAAGTTCAATAGTGAAATCAATGTCCCGCTTTGGAGGAAGCCCTGGAATCTCATCAAGAAACACATCCTTGAATTCCTGTAACACCTGATAGTCCTCCAACCTAGGAGTTTCATCTCATGTTTCCTCCAAAATATGAGCTGCATACAACTGGCAACCCTTCCTCCAGAACTTCTTTAACTGCATTGCTGAAACCTGCCGTACTGAAATCACCTTTGGAATACCTTTCACAACCACTAGTTTCCCTTCCTCATTCATGCATTCGAAAGTCTTATTGTAGCAGTCAAGCTTCACCCTGTGAGCTTCTAACCAATCCATTCCAATGAGAACATCATAGGAACCAAGCGGTAGAACATTCAGATCTACACAAGTGACCAATCCATTCATGACCAATGGACATTTCTCTACCACTTCATTGACCTTTCTCTTAGTTCCAGTGGCTAGCTGGACTAACCAAGACTTCCTATGCTTTACTTTCTTAAAAGCAAAAATCTCCACTACTCTAGGAGTAATGTAATTGTGCGTAGAACCAGGGTCAATTAAAATATAAACAGATTGCTCAACAATCTTACCTACTACTTCAACCACAGTTGATTGGTGATCTGCCTGACGGTCCTCCAGTGCTGCATAGATCCTAGGAACTGCCCTTGCTACTTGACCCACTGTTTCTGCTTCTTGAACGTTATAAGCCGGTCTTGCACTCTCATTCTCGAGTGGACAATTTATGCGCATGTGGGGTCCTCCACATTTCCAACATTGAAGTGGCCCTCTATTCTGTTGTGGATCTTTAGGCTTTTCTCCTGTCACTAATACTGGTTTACTCGCAGCTTGAGATGGCTACTTTTGCTGATTCCTAAAGTTAGAAGGTTTGAAACCTTTCTTTCTTTGGTCAAACTTCTTGTTCTTCTTGTCCTTCCATACCTTATGGTAATCCAGTTTGCATTTGCTTTGCTCATAACAATACTTAGCTTTTCTAATTGCTTCTTCAAGAGTTCTAGGTTCATAAAACTCAATTCTATCTTTGTAAGACTGAGGTAATCCACTCAGAAAACGTTGGACCTTTACTTTTTCATCTCTGATATACCGAACATACCTCAATAGTTCCAAAAACTTATTTGCATATTCTTCCATGGTTTGTTGTCCCAATCTTAGCTCATGGAACTCCTTAATCTTGTCATCATAATACCTATCAGAGAGGTATTTCTGCTTAAAATACTTCTTGAACTGTTTCCACTTAAGTCTCCTTTCATTGATCCCCTTTACTTGCTTGAAGTGTTCCCACCAAATGGATGCCCTTCCATTCAGATTGAATATGGCAACTCTTGCCTTCATGTTTCCTAAATAATCATGCACTTGAAAGTAATTCTTTATCCCAAGAAGCCAAGTTTCAGCCTCTTGTCTAGTCTTTACCTCACCATCAAATGGAGGAGGTTTAGCTTTCTTAAATTCATCACGAGAGCGATCCCTATGGTGTCTCTTTCTTTTCCTTCTATGAGAAGAAGAGCTTGAATCCCCGTTGGATTCTTCAGAATTAGATGATCCACTAGAGGTCCTTCTCCTTCTCCTAGTACTGCTCTTACTGCCTTCTGGTCTTGCTGTACCTCGTCCAGAGTCTATCTTCCTTTGCAAGTCTGTCAAACTCTGCAACATTGCAGCATTTAACTGATGCTGCTCTTCCTGGGCTTTGATCAAGCTTCTCATGGTGGCTGCAACATCTGACGGTGTCTCTTGGAATCTCCTTCCATTAGACTCTATGTCATCATTTCTATTACGGACATTCTCCCATGGCGTCTCGCGCATGCTCATAAGAATCCCGAGCATCATATCCGTCATGGGTCCTCATAACTGAACCACCACTTACTTATCAAACTGCACTACTTGGAATACTGCTCTTGAAAGTGACTATGATTCTGCAAATGTGTTAATAACACAAATGTTAGATGCATAACATTGATAAAATCAGAATCACTAACCCTCTCCTGGAATAATTATAAAATTACAATTTTCCCCAAAACATAGAATTTTCTTCCTCAAGGAATGACTGTCTGAAGGGGACGACGAGGGTCAAGGGGGCTTGCCCCCTTGTGGCTTCGCCACTGCAGGGCGGGTCGAGGGCAGCGCCCTCATTTTTTATTATTATTTGTAAATTATTGATTTTCACGTAATCTGGCGCATAAGATCGCTGCCTATTTTCTCCTTTTCAGCCCTGAAATTTCACTGAAAATTGGCTGCAATTCCCACTGAAAACAGTCAAAATTCACTGGTTAAATCCCATGGAAAACTCAAATTTTCCTTATGCAGAATCGACTCTCGAAACCAGTATTTCTTCCACAACGGCGGCTCTCGGAACCATTGTTTCTTCTGCAACGGCGGCTCTTGGAGCCATTATTTCTTCCGCAACGGTGGAACACGACCTTCTTTCTCCTTCCGATCAGTGGCACAACCTAATCGGCGTCGGTAGTCTTTCTCATCGGAAGACTTAATGCTTTCGCTTTCGCAACGACGGCACACGAACCACTTTCTCTTTCGATTGGCGACCCAATCTGCTAAGTCATAACGTGATCGGCGTCGGTAGTATTTCTCATCGAAAGACATAGTGCTTTCACCTCCGCAACGGCGGCGCACGAATCACTTTCTCTTCCGATTGGCCGCTCCTTACTTAGAGAAATTTTAACTTCCGGCGTCGGCGGTCCTTGCACTTCGGAAGGCTAGTGCCTTTGGCTTCTGCAACAGCGGAACACCAAACACTAATTCCTTCCGACGGACGCCAAATCGCTTAGAAAATTTTTCCGATTTTCTTTCCAACGACTCTCCGTTGGGCAGGCTTCCCTCCAACTCTTCCGCAACGGCGAAAGACCACTTTACTAACTCTTCTGCAATGGCGAAAGTCCACTTCGCGAACTCTTCCGCAACAGTGGAAGTCCACTTCGCGAACTCTTCCGCAACGGCAGAAGTCCACTTCATGAACTCTTCCGCAACGGCGGAAGTTTTTCCGCTGGCTCTTCCAACTGCTTAACACTTAGACCATTTTCTAAATTGTTTTGTCCACTGCTGTTCTGCTGGACATAAAAGGTAATTCTGCCTTCTATCAGTGGCTCCTTCTTGGCCCATAGAGGCCCATTGCTACAATCCATGCTCTGATACCATACTGTCATGTTCCCGTGCCTCCAACCGGCGAAGAGGACGCGATCAACATGGCTTAAACCACCCGGGAAAAGAGCCCATGAACATGTACATGCATAAAATACTGAAACAGAATGCTGAAAGAAAATGCATTGAAGTGGAACATACACACATGAATATTTACATGCACAGATGCAATTATGTATCTTGCACAGTGGAATTAACATGCATTCATTCAAGCATTCATTCAACATGTTCATTACATTCATTAACAGAAATATAGTTGCAGAAGTAAAATAGGCAAGATCAGTTATCTTATGATGAACTCATTCCACAACCAGCTACGTCGCTGCAATGTTCCACCCAACCATAGGCCAGCGTGCTCCTTAATCTCTCAGCAGCGCTGCCACCCCCGAGCTGGGCATGATTCTCCAAGGAATAAGGGAACTAGCAGGCTTACACATAGCCAAGGATATACAAAACACAGCCAAGCTAACACAGTTGGGTTTAGCAGGCCATCAAGGAGTTGGGGAAAGGCTAAATGCTAAGCTGGGGAGCTCATTACAGAGCTAAGAAATCCTACACCAGAACTAGCCTGACTTCTAAGACACCCACACACACCCAACACAAGGAATCGGTCCCTTCTCTGCTACACAGTCCCTCAGGCCCTGCATTCCCTTCCAGTGCTATTCAGGGGTTGTGGAGAAGAAAGCCAGCCCTCTAGCTCTGTATGTGTGGTTTCCAGCCACCAGGTTTATCAAGCAACTAATCCCCCATCCCTGATCCCAATACAGTCCGAAGACCAACCATTGCACTCAGGAAATTAATTTAGCTACCACAGCTTAAACAGCGAAAAAGACTCCCAAGCGAATTACACAGTCCCAAACACAACAACAAACACAATTCCAACAGGGGGAAACAACAGCTCCAAAACGTATCAACATACATATTACCAACGACGTGGGGAACAATGACCCATTTTGCACAACCAAAGCTGCTGGGAAAAACGTACACAGACCACACTCGGGATGAATTTACAGTTTCCCGACCGGTGCGTGAACATCCACAATGCCGAACCCACAAATCAGCCCATGAGTAAAGGATGAAGCCACACTATTCTCAAATCTGCAGAGGAGAAACTGCGTGGTAAAACCAGGAAAATCCTATGCATGAGAAAATAACGAACAGGCAATGGTGGAGAATGAAGATACCACACAGAGGACACGAAATTGGACGTGCGTGAGTAACAGCCCAGGCATGGAGAGAAGAATGGTATTGCTTGCATGAGTGAAGAGTGCATGCAGGTTTTCCTTGCCATTGTGAAGTCAAACGTGGATGGAGTGTGCATGGGGGCAAGGACTGACAATCCTGCCACCCCACTCCCAAAACAATTAACTGCCTCAACCACCAACAACAATTCTTCAATGGAGGTGGTTGGGTAAACAAAGAAGGGTGACACATGGATTTTTACCCCATTGGCCAAGGTTTGACAAAATTCCTCCACATCCTTATCCTTGGGAAAATCATTCCCCTTTCGATTTAGTTGCCGCGAACGTAGCTGGTCGGCTTCCTTTCAATTATAGATGCATATTTACATGATGATAACTCAAAACGTATGCCGCATGCCCCGATATACAATCGGTGACAATTTTAAATCCAAAACATAGCATAACCGATCAATGGTGGGGCATTGGCCTTTAGCTCCACACCATGATCATTTACAATATATGCATCATATACATCTAATGCAACGGGGTCAGAACCGGGGTGTTACAGTTGATATGAATGATGAACTCTGTTTAAGCTTTAAGAAGTGAAATTTTGTTAATAGTGCTAGCACACTGATTCACCCCCCCTCTCAGTGTGGCATTGTGTCTAACGATGTTCAAGTGATGGTCTTTGTATCCTTTATGAATGGGCATATTTAGTGGGACCGTGCTTAGTTCACCATCAACATGAATGATCAAAAGTATTTCTTAATGGTGAGAGGAGGGTACCATGATACTCAAGCTATTGTCGGGGTCTATCATTGGGTGATTGCAAAACATGCTTGAGCCACTGTAATCCTTGATAACAAACAAAAGGCACTCTCATATTGTGTCCAACATGCTATACATATGATTATAGACGATATCAGGGTTGTAAACTCAGATGGGACATCTCTACAGATGAGGTAAAAAGGAGGGAATCTTTTCGTTTCTCCAATTTCAATGAGGGATTGAAAAGGTTTAACATGTACACTAAGTGCATCTAAAATTGTGGAATCCAATGGATTAGGATTAAGTTTTGATTCCTTCTAAGCTATAAGCCTTCCCCTCAATATTAGTGTGATTATTCCATGAGTAGGAAGCATGAAACTTAATACTTCAAGGAGATGGAGAAGAATGGAGGGAACTACAATGCAACAAATATAGGGCTAGTTGGCTACAATCTTAGTACTCTTCATCAAATATATTCCTATCCCTCCAATTGAAATTAACAGCGTGAGTTTCATGCGGACATGCAACACTCTTTGTTTGGGGGAGATGTTGGGATCTGTATTTGCCATCTTCTATACACCATTTCCCTAAAGTATTACCCTTTTTTCTATACCCAATTTATCATCTTTGGTCTCATTATCATTAATTATGAGGTATTTTCATCCAATGTATGTTATTTCAATTTGATATGTTGATTTAACAATTTTTTCTAAGTGTTGGAATGAAAAGATGATGATATTCCTACTAATAAAGATTGTGTGCATGCCAAAGGACACTGTTCCGATATTTTTATAGGAACGTTGTTTTCAGATCAAACACATGTGATGTAACTCTGGTTCTTGAGGTTGTTGTTACTCCAACTTACAAGCTTATAGTTACTTTGACTTTCTAGCAAGTTGTTGCACCAACTATGGAAAGCGCCACAACTTTATCATGTTTCCCCTCACATCCAACAATGAGTTGTTGCTATAACAACCATGAATCATAAGCCCCTATTTTTTTATCCTGGTCATTAAAGATTTGGTCAATTCCTAGAATAAGTCAAGGGGTTAGAATCCGATTTTCCAACACATTTGATGAATGTATTATGATGTGTATCTTTCTTTGAATAAATGTTTTGTTGGACAAATTGAGCAATTGAGATGGACAAATTCTCATGGATCTAGTTCCTATTATTAGGAACCCTTGCTTTGTTTAAGAACATAGTCTGTCTTTGAGAGAGGGAGTTCAAAATCCAAATTAATTAAAGTTGTGAAGGAATGTACAAGAATTGTGAAGACAATATTTTATTTAATGAAAATCTCCAATTGGTTTCTATAAACTTAATGTTCTGATATTTCCTCCAAGCACTATGTTCTGGGAGGAGGTCCCACTCTTCTTAAGAGGTTCTGAATGTTTTATTTTGTTAAGCTTAGTTTTGTGTGTGTGTGTCAAGAATTAGATTGTCGTTCCTATCAATTTACTAATACCATTCATTTGTTGTTATTGATCTTTTACTATCAATGTCATTTGTTACATTTTAATAGATTTCCATTGTTGTGTGAATTTGATTCAAGCTTGATAAACCTTTCATTGAATTGTGAGATTTAAGTGAGAATTGATTTTTGGTGAGATTTGATTTATGATTTATTTTCTTGTACTACAATTCATAATTATAAACTGATGTTGAAAGAGAACTTGTAGCAATTAATGACTTGGTAATTTGACTATTTGTAAAAGAACAATTAAATCCACCAACACTTGTTGCTAATAATTGCATACTTCCAAGAAAATAGGTTTGCAAAGAAGTGGCCACAAAAATGTGGCCTTTCCATAAAGCAAAAAGATACTTTTGAAGTTTGTAACAATCCATGGAAAGCATAAGAAGTAAATATGAGTGCTTATTGTTGGTTGGTTACTACTAGGATAACATGTAGAAAGCACTAGGAAAATATAATACTTTCTGAATTGATAAAGGCCTTCCATTTAATCTCAATAATATTGTGTTAGGCTGCAACTTAGGCCTCAAATATATTTCATATGAAGCTTTCATGTGAAGCTTTAGTTCAAGGGGAGACTTTTAGGTCAACTATTCATAGGTGTCGTCTAATATGTATATGACAAAGGCACTTTCGCAATTTCAAATCAATCTTTCGATTGATTATGTAAGGTCATAACCCCTAGTGTGAATGAATGAGTTTAGGACAATATATTGATTTTGTTCAAAATAATTTATTTGAATTCTTAAAGTCAAAAACTCATTTTTAATTTATTATAGACAACTAGTTTTTTTGAGTTAATAAAAAATATCTTAGACACAATTAGTTTCCTTATCATTTATTGGATTTTTATACTAATAAAAATGTAAGAAATTGTACACACTTTAAGTTAGAGCATGACTGAACAAAGTGATTATCTAAGTTTTATGCACATAATCATATATGAATGAAATTATGAGCAACACCCGAAACAAATATACTCTTTAAACAAGCCAAATTTCTACAGTAAGGAAAAACATGGAAATCTAAGTTTTATGCACACAAATATATGAAAAAAAGTCATAAACAACACCAAAATGAATGTACTCTTTACTTACAGAAGTCTATATAAAATACTTTGTTGTCCTAACTCAACAATGACATGTCATACATAAAATAAGACTCATAAATAAATGATGATCATATTTCTTTCTCACATCTCTTGTATTTAAGATGATAATTTTAAAGTTATTTATATAATATGGTTCAAAGACACCTATCCAAAACTTCTTGTACATTGAAGACTTGGTAAATTAATACTTGTGCAAATAATCTCCAATTGTTCACGTGTGTTTATATTAAACCATACACAAAGCTAGTAACTCCAAAGTGCAATGCAAAAGTCCTAACTTCTAGGTCCTAATGAAATATAACATTCATTTCAAAGATAACAATAGTTTTTTTATAAATAATTGTGAGTTTAGCAACTTAATAATTTTTAATATATACTATTTTATAAGTTTCCCTAGAATTAGGTCAATTAGTCTTGAGCTAGGCATGATATATCCCCCCAAGTAGTGGAGGTCACATATTCAATTCTCTTTATCCCCTCGAGGTTAGTCATCATAATTAAAGCCACCAATTTATCTCATTTATCATCCATGAATCATGGGAAGTATTCGAAGAGTTTCCCGTAATTTATTCCATTGGAAAAACATAAACTTCTATAAAACAAGTTCCTTCAATTTGCATTATTTTCTATAAGATAAGTTCCTTCCATTTGCATTAATCGTTAATGGAATCATATTTAAGAAACTACTTCAATTTTATAAGATGAAGTGGATGTAGATATTCATTTTCAAAGTGAAGGTTAACTATAATTCTATATATGTGTGTGAATGTATTATGGAAAATGGTACTTAATTTAGTGAAATATCTTTATATTTGGTTGAAGTATTAGGGATTTCAAATATACTTAAAGTAATTTATTTGGCTTCTAATTTTGGGTTTAGTAACTAAAATGGGGCATTGTCAAAATACCTAAAATCCAAACCCCAATAAACATAAAAGTATGGATTATAAATTTTCTAAGTTTGATGGAATTCAAATGCTACATTAAGATTGGTTAGTGTTTATAACGATATCTATATCATTGATATTTCATTATAGAGATTATGGGGCTTAGTGTCAAAAAATAAAAGTAAAATTACACAATCAGATGTCACCCCTTACCGTACTCACAATGAAGTTGGTTTTGGATTCTCTTAGAAGTATTTCTTTTTATCTTGCTAAATAACATTTTGTATTACTACAATTTCCTAGAGGTAAGTCAAAATGAGCAAGAAGCACTAGTAAAGTTGTTGGGTTCTCATTAAATTATGGTGTTTAACAATATAAATAAATAAATGTAAAATTAGATGATGGAATGCCACCCCTTATTGTAAGAAAAACACACTTAATTTTGAAATATTTCATAACCATTATTTTCTACTTACTAAATAAGATTTTATTCATTACAGTTACATTTATATAACTTCAGCTAGAGGTGAGTCAACATATATGATAAGCATTAGTAAAAGTATTAAGTTCTCATAGATGAGACCCATGTTCAAATCCCATTTCTACTAAAAATGAAAAATATGGTTTATATTGTAATGTTTTGCACATGATTCAAACATTCAATGTGGTCTTAATCATAATTATCCTTTATGGAAACAATATGGTATGGTTTAACCTTTGTCTATTGTATTTGAGAGAAAAATAAGCAATCATTGCATTCATGGGACCACATCTCTAAAAGGAATTTTAGCAAAGAATTGGCATGTGATCTACTTACACACAAAACATCAACCTCAAATCTACTTCTAACTATGTAACCATGTATCCTTCTACCTTATTGCAAAGTTGCTAAAAGATTGCATGTAGAAAGGTCACTCCTTGTTGTATTAACATTAGGTTTTACATATGTCATTTTCATTTGATCGGACAATGACAGAGCTTTTTTGGCATGC
>LPNX010328359.1:155684-170511 GCA_001517045.1 Pseudotsuga menziesii | reverse complement strand
GAGAGGGAGAGGGAGAGGGAGAGAGAGAGAGAGAGAGAGAGAGAGAGAGAGAGAGAGAGCACTACCCTCTCTACCCATAATCATATAATTATTCCATAATACTACCTCTTTTTAAGTGGCAAGCCATACACACATCCCTATAGTTCACATACTTAATTACAAGGTGATGGACAATATGAACTTTTGATTGAAATGAATTTTTTAGTATGTAATCTTCTCGCAAATCACCTAAATATGCACATGCATAGAGCATATTTAATATGGTAACTAATATAGGCACCAAACCCTCAAATCACATTTAATTAAATAGTGTTATGGCCTCGTCGTCGTGTTCATTCCAAGTAGACCCCACAATCTATGTATTTCATGATGCCAAATTTATTTTATACATTTTATCGAACAATTTGTACTCGCAATATTCCCCAACATGGAAAACAATTCTAGGAGTGAATATCAATCTCAATGCATTTTCCAAAAACATAGTCATGGATCAAGTTACCCATTTCAATTTGTCGTTATCAAGTACAAGTGATGAATATGCTAGAAATGGTGAATGGCTTTTAATGCCCGAAAGATGCATTTGATGAAATATTGGAAAATCCTAAAGGGTATAATCATTAAAGTGTAACACCTCTTGATCATATACCTTTAATAGTTTTAGGGGGACATACCCATGCTATAGTATAGGTGCAGGACACACTCATGATGTCCATACAAGTGAGTCCCACCCCCGTGAAATAATATTATTTTATGTAGCTTCATATGCCTATAATAATAGTATTTATAGTAAGGGTATGCGGATTCATAAAAAAATAATTTAGGTTAATTTAATATTAATTAAATTAAAGAAGGGGTTATTGGGGAAATATAATAAAATAATAAATATTACATATTTATCTAATTAAGGGGATTTTTGAATGGTGAGAATATAGCATATAGGACATGTGTCCTGAGAGGAAGAGCCTGGGGAAATATTAAATGAGAGGGAATGAGAGGGGGAAGATGTCTCTTCTTCTTCCTCCTCCTCATTTTTTTCTTGGGGGATTGGAGGAGATAGGGTTTTTTTTGAGGCAGAGGGATGGTTCTCTAGCTTGTTATTGTTGAGTGAGGGTGTTGGTTACTATGGGAAGACCCGGGTTTACTGTAATGTACCAACAACACCCCTAGCTCACTGGCCCTTTCGGCGACAGACCGCGGAGCGACCTGAAGTCTCACTCGAAGTGATCCTAATGGGTTGGCCAAAGACTCAAGTGTCCTTAGCCAGGTTCTGAAGCATCCTGGTGTATCGCGTCTCTTCTTAGCCAGCGGGATCTCTCTCTCTGCGGGTCGTAGTTACTTCTCCCTCCGTTGACTTTGCGATGAGCCTGACCGCTATCGCATCGCTGCACCCCAGACGACGCGCAACTCTCTCTTGCGCTCGACCCTTAACCTGTGGTATCGCGCACCACAACTCCTCTGATGGTGCGATATCGCCTCTCTGTGATATCCTACCACTTACGGCTTAGCATACTTCTCGTTACTTATGCTCGACTCATGGGACTCAACATACAAGGTTGTTTTAACACTGCGACTCTTAACTATCGTGAGTGAAACACAGATAAACGCTTATACAGAATACTTAATAACTTCAACTTGCATTTATCCTTCTATAATACTTTAAACTGAATGACAACATACATACGTTTAACTGTAAGCAAAGTTCATGTAATGAGTGACAGATAACTGCAAGTAAACATAATCACATGAATCAATCACATAACACTCTGATTTTACGTGGTTCACTTCCAGGGTAGAAGCTACGTCCACAGAACTGTGCTTATTATAACTTGGGAGGGTACACAGTTCTGCTGCAACCTGATGTGCAGCTAGAGATCTTCTGGGTAACTCCGCACACAGCCTGGAGCCCTTCTCTCTTAGATCTCTTCTCTTTCTCTATATTGCTTCTCTTACAATATACTCTTTCCCTCTCTCTCTGTCAATCCCTGTGGATTGTTACATACATACTCAATGAGCCAGCTACTGGTTACAGTAAGATAACTATCGACTAAATAACAGAACCAGAGCTTGACCCTTCTATAATACAATTGACTATGAGCTAACAGACTCAATGACTCTCTTTGTCTATCTAATTAGCTGAATAACTCAATAGCTAACCTTTTACAATACAAAATGTATCCCTTTATAGGTGTCCCGAGGGTCTCACCATTACAACACTGTGGGCCTCTCCCATCAGTAACCAAAAACCCTAACTAGTGACACTCGACGTATCTGTACTTGGAGTAGCCGCTTTCCGTCACACCACTGCTCTCTGCAGTCTTCCATGCTTCCCGGCGCTGACCATGGGTACCGGTGCCGCTTCCTTTCTGTACTTTGTCTTCAATACCTCGGCCCGTTGCTCCTTTTCTCTTTATGAGGGTAGCTGAGCCCTCCTGTCTTCGCCGCTGCCTTAAGTGCAATGGGTGAGCTCTCTCTTCTCGGCCGCTCAGGTACTGTTTCCTCTTGAATTTCTTGTTCCAATAGTTACGGTTTCCGGCTCTGATCTGCAGCTAGAAACATGCTACGACGTCGTAGCTTTACCTTACTTCTTATATCTTCGCCAAAACTGTCTATCCGCCAAAATGGCAGCTTCTTTTGTAGCTGCGGGACCTTGCTCCAACAGAGGGTTTCAGGGTTCTCAGTCTATGACTAGGGGGTTGGTTGGGAGGAGAGTGGTCCCCCACACATGGTTTTCCCAGTTTCTGCCAACTATGGTCCACTCATTGCTTCTACAATACCTCTATAATTCCAAAAGTCTTTGCTTAAATACATCTTCTGCCTCATCGTGTTGCTTCTTTGACTTAGGTTTCATAGTTTATGTGATAATTATTTGTTTCATTTGTGATATAATTGAATCCCCATTTTAATATTTGTCATAAATATTCTTATTATTACTATTATTGTTATGGAGTTGTAATCTTTTTTGGAGACTTACATATGGTATTAGCGCCAGGTTTAAAACCTATGAGATTTTGGTACCAAGAATAATTGATGGAAGATTTAACCAAAATTGATGTTTCAACACTAATATAGAGCTAAACACAATACAAATTAAGACACACAAGGACAAAGACATAGAGATATAAGGCCACTAACTCACTAAGAAAGAAGGGAGGAATAAATGGAATCCATTGTGGCATAGTGAGTTGAGTGTATCCTTTCCTTTTCTATTTGAACAAATAGGCCTATTTGATCTCATAACTCCTCCTATGCATTATTTGTGTTAGATTTATTGTACCTTGTGTTGGATTTATCTCAAGAAAGCCTCTATGTACTGTGATCTCTCTCGCTTGCTCACGCTATTTTGTCGGTAGGTTTTGGTGTATTGTTTTTGTGGTAGATTTGTGATTCATTTATGGTGATTTTTATGCCTTTCAAGTAATTTCCAGCCAACTAGAATCCTAATGGTTTCCTACATTGTTTTTTAATTCTTTTTTCTATCGGCTTTCCACATGCACTATTTTTGTTAATGTTGATTCCCATATAGAGAACCTAATTGTTTATGTTAGGGTTAAATAATTTTTTTAGATATTTCTGTCAGTGTGTAAATGAGATTAGTTAGTCACCTGTTGGACATTTTTTGTAGTTTTGGTGATGAAGAGGCCTTTAAAATGGATTATGGTTGATGATTTCCTTCTTTTGGATTTCAAGAATTCACCATGCTTGAGCATAAGAATAATTGTAAATGCATGAAAAATCAAGGGGAATATATATCCCATTATCCTAGCTTGCAGTAATCTTCCAAGAGGGTACCATAATGAAGCTTCAAAGAGCAAATGAACTTCATGCCATAAAGAAATGGAGTCGCCAAGGCTTGAACAAAATAAGACTTTACACTTGTTTCCCTGAAACCCTATGCACAACAAGGTCTTTATGAATCTATAAGGAACAAGGGCTTCGTCCCTTCATGGAGACGCCATGTGATCAAAGTTATCTCCAAGTACACACTCACAAATCTGTCATACAGGAAAGGAGTCTTGTGCTCGACAATGATGCCAAAATGTTGTCCTGCAATCAATACCCTAAAGTGAAAGGATTCCTAAGACCACTCTTTACCATCTATCCAAAAGGATAAGTATAAACCCTGACTTGCACCCAACCAATAAAAGTCCATCCGGGTGGAATGAGAACTACATGAACATGCGAATGTGCAACAAAAATAAATAAATAAAGTGATTTAAACCTATCACATTACCCCACCCAACTAATCATCTTGTCATTGCATCCATGAACTCTATATTGCAAGAATCTGTTTCAGTCTGCCACTCAATAACAAAATCCAACTTATTAGTCGATCACAACAATGATGGGGTATTTTTACGATTTTAATTATGGGGATTCAATAACTACTTTGGGATCATTAATTTTGAAGAAGATTCCTTTGCTCCTGTTGCTATGGATGGAGAAAACTACAAGAATCATAAAACAGGGGGTGGGGTTTTGCAGTGTATCATTCTCCCGCCTTAATATTAATTCATTTACACCCACTCATTCAATTTCAAGATGCAAGCACTTCTATTTGTACCCAAATTTCATATATGCTCATGACTAAATATCTTGGAAAGGGAAATAACTAGGATGTCTATGGACAACTACTATTGGAACTGATACTACTAATATAAGCCATGTAAGAATCCCATAGTGAACATGCTTTTCTTTGATTCCAAGTTTGTCTATGTATTGCAAAACAACTTTAATTTTAGGACAATCTTATAGAACTTATACTAGAACAGTTCAATCTTTAAGCAATAATTTTGAATTTTGAACTTTAAAGGACTAACTTCTAGAAAGCCTCTTTTTGATTACTATGTTGTACATTGGTCACAACAATTTTTTTAATACAAATCATAATATCACACATTTTTTTAACATTTACACAACCATTGAGACACTGTGAATAAAATATTCAATGGCTTCTTATTTATGCTCTAGAAATTTTTACAAAGGTTGAGATGTACACTTTAAATAATTTTTTTGTGTATTCTTACTCACTAGCGACATTTGCAAGTTGCTCGGATCATAGATACCGTTTTCTATGTGGACAAGTTCTAAATCCACTTTGTCCTATGATCTATGAGTAGGCTTTGTCTTTCACTCTTCTATTATTGTTCCTTCTTCTTCTCAAGCTGCATTTTTTTCCATCTCTCATTGGTTGTTTTTTCATCAAGCAAGCATCCATTTGTATAATGCTACCTTGGAATGCCAACCATCAAGTGATTCATTTAACCTTCTTAAGGCCTTTGACCTTCAAATTCATTGTTGACTTCAAATATTACCAAGGATTTACTTTTCTACAAAGTTTGGAGGGTGTATTTCATATCAACGTGTCCAAAAGGTCATGTTGGACATGGTGTTGCACACCTATGTTAATTGCTGGAATATTGGGGGGATCACTCTACACTACAAGAAAATAACACCTATCAATTCTTCTACAGAATCTGTCTAGTCCATACAATCTTAAAGATTCAATAAGGGGCCATAACATAAAGTTGGTCAAGGTGTTGATGAAAGGAAAGATCACCATGAACACAATTGGCTTGCAACTCTTCCACCAAAATGACAAGTTCCTATGAATTGTCTATGCCATTTCCATTTTAAATATGGCACCTAAGGTAGCTATGCAAAGAAATGATGGCTAGGAGTCTACTATTTGATATGTTGAGTAAGCCATTCATCTCACCTTATTAACAACTTCATTTATGATTAAAAAAATGTGCGGCCTTTATAAATGATGGCTAGGAGTCTACTATTTGATATGTTGAGTAAGCCATTCATCTCACCTTATTAACAACTTCATTTATGATTAAAAAAATGTGCGGCCTTTTTATTTGTGTCCGAAGGAAAGACTTTATTAGTTATATGGTTATGTGCCAAATGGTTGGTTTTTAACTATGGTAATTTCATTGTACGACCAAGTGGCAATTTTGTTGAGTCATATTCTCTTTCATAGTTATAGAAGCTATTAAGGAATCTTAGTACAATATGTTTTAGCTTATGACAATTACAATGCAAACCACTATTTAAAAAAAATCAAAGGTCGGTTTCTTTAAGCTTTTTCAAAGAGCAATTTCAATTCTCGTTCAGCTTTCCCAACCCACTTGCTGAGTACATCTGATCCTTTCACATATAGAAGTTAACCTTATGTCCTGGCTTAGCTGCTGCACATTGTCAAAGCCCTTGCAATCAATGTTTTCCTTGTTCCAAGAGGGCCACACAATAAAACACTCCTTGGAGTGGTGATGTGGTAATTGGAAAAGAAATCAGGATAGAGAAGAGGGAAAAAACCATTTCTTTCAGTACATCATTGTACTCACAGAGATCACTAATGTCATCAAAATCCATTTCCCGCAGAGGTTGAATGTCAACTCCACCTTTAGAATTAGGTCTTGCAGTTCGTGCCCCTGCAACTCTTCTACCAATAGAATCACCCCGATGGCCCCACCCAAAAGCTGCCACTTTCAAATCCCATGCAGTTGTGCTATTCATGTCCAATACACCAAAAATAAATGATTGACCAAAGCTTCTATTTGCACCATGCATCAAAGATCCAACTAGACCTGATTCATATCATCTACAAGAAGGGAATCATCTGAATAATCTATCCTTTGAACATGATGATGCTTATGCACCTAAGATCCAACTCATCTCACTTCACACCCATATTATGTTCCCATCCCTTGGTGTAAAACTCTACAAGGGGGGAGAACACAACAATTGCTTCTCTTTTTTTTTCCAAGAGAAACTGCCACACTTCAGAACAGTGTCGAAGAGCATACCGCCTTCTCCCTTCTTGTTCTTTACCCTCCTCCTCACTTTATTAATCTTCTCCATCTCTACCATCTCTATCATAGTCTTCCTTTGAAGATGATAAGAGGTGCCATTTACATCATTTCTTCCGCCAAACCAGACTTGATTGTTCATATTGACAATTGAGGTTCGATAATTCTTTCTCTGCATCCACCAATCACCTGACTTTAAAACAAGTAATATTGCTATTAAAAGTGAGGCTTTATGTACCAAGAAATGGGCCACAAAATCAATAGATACTACAAGAAATACAATTATAAAAAAAATTAGCGTACCATCAAATTTGCATCCCCTGTGTCTGTATTATCTGTGGCATAATCTTTTAGATAGACAAAAGGTTTTCTTTTTCTAGTATAACGACATAAAGTGATTGTATGTGACTACAATGATTTATAAGTCTGTCATACAAACCATTCAAAATTGTTTTTTTCAGAGAGCAACAAAGTCTACTCATGTGTTTATTCCAAACCTATTAGTTCATGTTCTCCATTTGAGTTGATGGAGCTGCAACTGTCTAGAGGAGAATATCTGCAGTTGCATGGCAATTCATTAAGGATGATGCATTGCATATGATTGAAACATCAAGTACTAAATACATTATGTTGAATGTTGATTCCTTCCATGGATGTAACACTAATTCATAGAATACTATTGTTAACCTAATTGCATATACTATTGATTCTACACTTTATTTCCAACCAAGACGCCATGATCCTTTAGCTTCCAATGTATTGACTTTCTAGACTTTACAAATTACCATAAAGTGTAGAAGTGTTGGTGAGATCACAAGTCTATTATTTAATATTTTTCTCAATTTTTATGATTGAATTTGATTTCATAATGCCATTTTATGGGCATCAAAATCTCGATTTTTAATCATTCTCAATTTGTAACAATTTTTTAATAATTCTCGATTTTTGTAATATTCCTGATAATTTTTTGAAAAAACAATAATGATTACATAACTAAACTTTGAACTTTAAAGCAATTGCTCTTTCTTTGATTCTAACAGAATTTCAAAAAGTTTTTATTTGTGAAAAGAAAAGTAAACTCTGAAATTTGAGTTATGGGCTTAGAATATATTACAATAAATTTGAAGTTAAGTTTTGTATTTGTAAAAAGGAAACTAAACTTGAACTTTGAGTTATGGGCTTAGAACCTATTAAAATAAATTTGAAGTTAAGTTTTTTATTTGTGAAAAGAAAACATAACTTTAAACATTGAGTTATGGACTTAGAACATATTAAAATAAATTTGAAGTTAAGCTTTTTATTTGTGAAAAGAAAACTGAACTTTTGAACTTAAATATGTTCTTCAAAATAAGATGTCCATGAAGTCCCACTCTCCCAAAGAGCTTATGGACTATTTAAGCAAACAAATAAAATTGCACATCGAAATAAACCAGTGAGAAGTCAAAAGTATGTCATACAAACCATGATTTTGGGGTCCTATGTAAAGAATTGCGCATTTGCAAAGCCTAAATTCAACTTTGGGTTCTCTATTTCACAATACAACACTGAATTCTACTCAAGTTTGATTCTTTATCTTTGTACTTTAGACATAGAATAATTTTGCATTGTAGCATTTACAATTCTTCCAATGCTTCCAATTCATCAGAATCTCCTCCATCAAGGGATTCTTGACTTCAACCTCAACTGGTAAGAGAGTTCCACCTACTTCCTATACAGATTCGAAGACCAACAACTTCTCCTCCTCCTCATCAAAAGGAGATGGCTCCTTCAAACCTTGAACACATTATCCAAGAACCTCCAATTCAGACATTTCTTAGTTTTTACAGTTCTTGAGAGGGATTCTTTATTATTTGGGACTCCTAGCTCTATATCTTTTTACTTTGACCTCAAAAGTTTCATATGCTTTTATAGGAGTTGTGCTCACATTCCCACAATGTATTATTTCTAACATACCTAGCGGTACCTTTGAACTATCTATGGTCTCTTGTTCGACAATAATAAAATTCTCTTATCTTCTCTTCTCTATTATTAAAATAATAATTTTTTGTCCCAAGACTTTGTAGGGGGTGTGGGAGGGACTCACACTACCCTGATTAGAGATCCCTAACTTTATACGTCCAAGATGCTATTATCCACTACCGAAATACTTGCAACCTATCCAAACCCAATACCATCAAGCTCATCACCTCCTTTTAGTGTATCTCAACCACTAGAGGCGGTTAGCATCCAACAAACTCAATCTATGACACAACAAACCTCCTTCCGCTAGGCCAACATACACTCTATTTTTATGAGACCTTGGAGTTAGACCCACTCCCACCAAATCTATTTAAACAACCAACCTTCCATCATGAAATTTTTCCCCACAACCTCAAATGTTACAAGAGAGGGATGTTTTTGATCCAAAGCTCCTTCCAGACCCCCTCAACCCCAATTTGTCCCCAAAGGACATCATCAAGTCTTGCATTGGTTCCCTCACAATGATAGAGGATGGCAGGGGCGTTTCCTCTCCCTCCATAATAATCATTGCACATCTATATTTGCATTCTAGGCATCCTCTTCTTGCACATCTTTCCTTCCAGTTTTGGTCTTATCCTTAAATCTTTGGATCATAGAGAGTAGATATGTTTTTCCGTTCTCTCTTTTGCTTTACATAGGAGTTGTTTGTGCAATCTAAAATTGTATTGACATTGTTGTAATTAACAGTCACATTGACCTACTTTTGTGGTCATTTATTGACCATTAATAAAATGATCGCATTGTATCTAGTTATGCTTATGCTTCCATCGTTGAATTGAGTTAGAGCTTCACATCTTTTAGGGTTTAGACTTTCAACCTACTTTGAGGAGGCCATTTTCGTTCACTTACTAACATTTGTATCTCTTTAACTAAGCTTTTGTTTGTTTGTTTATTGTGAATGTCCTTAGTACTACCATAACCCATGGATGACTAAGTGAATTTTAAAATCCCATTAACCTTTTCCCTTTTCCGACATAAATAACATTATCTTATATTTTCTATAATAACGATTGTTTTCATTAATGCATTATCATGAATCTTTTCAATAACCTTAGCGTTCATAACTTTGAAGTAATATCGGTATAAGAAAATTTGTACAAAGAATATCACTAGCACCATATCAATATCCTCAATGTGTTGAGTCATACAAGCGACCTACATATAAAATGGGTTTGTAAGAGTATCAACATGTTGAACCATACAAATTACTGATTGTCTACCATGGTTCAGTATTAAAATGTATTAAAATAAAATTTCCAAAAAATCAAAAAGCAATAGTGGAAGCGTGGTTAATGTGTCAAAAAAGCATGTTGAACCATACAAATTACTGATTGTCTACAATGATTCAGTATTAAAATGTATTAAAATAAATTTGCAAAAAAATCAAAAATAAAAAAGCAAGAGTGCAAGTGGTGGTTAACGTGTCAGTAAAGGATAAAGCAAGAGGGCAAGTGAGTGGTCTGTGTGAGCTGAGCTGGAATGGTTAATGTGTCAGAAAAGCATAAAGCAAGAGGGCAAGTGAGTGGTCCGTGTGAGCTGAGCTGGAATCTCTTTTGCCACTTGTCGATGAATCGGATAACCGTTGCAGGATCGAATTCCCGCGGAGATTAACGCTGCGCAGACATTAGACACATCTGATTTCGAATTTGAATTTGGAGTAAGAAAGAGCAGACCGCAAGTTCTGGAGTCCATTCATTTCATTCGTTGTGTTATTGAGGCTGAGGCAGAGGCACTTCAAATTTCTGAGGGAGAGGCGTTTTACTTCAAGATCATTAGGCAGAGGCGGAAAATGATCTATACGTTTCAGATCATCACGCAGAGGCAGAGGGTTTATCAGACACAGGCAGAGGATTTATCATACACTAATTTCATTCGCCGTCTGTTGTTTATGCAGAAGAATGATCAGACGCAGAGGCAGAGGCAGAGGCAGAGGAATTATCTATTGTTAAGTTCCCGATTAATGATTAATCTATGCACGGAAGCAGAGGAATGATACTCATACATTCAATTACTGCGTTGCGTTGGCTTCTTTCTTTGATGTCTGCGCTTGGTCTCTGCTACATTCCTGTGAATTACCTTCCACAGAGGCAGAGGAATGATCAGAGAAGGGAGACAGTATGTGATCAAAGCCAGTGGTATTATTAGAGTCAGAATGACATGAACCACCAAAGGATCAATAATTTTCATTGCAGACGCGGAGTAGGAAGGAAAAAAGTAGATGCAGGGTGAGGCAGAGAGACTTGGCTTCATTCGCTGTCTGTTGCTGTTGAGGCAGGAATGATTAGACGAGAAGTCACGATCAAAGCCAGAGCTATCATCAGAGTCACAAAGACGATGCATACCAGTGATCTCAAAGAATTTTCATTACAGAGGCAGAGGAGCGATTTGGATATCCGAGGTCGTCCTATATGTCTGTAATCACCACTAGCGTGCCGTTATCTATGAAGAACTTGGCGCAGGGAAAGAAAATTGGGATGAATTCTCCTCTCGATTGTCTACAGCCCTTCGAGACAATGGTTATGTAGAAAAACTGATGAACAATCTATATATATAGAGGTATGTTGCCTTCAACCTGTCCATTCTTTCTTCCACAGTAGTTGTCAAAACTAAATTTTCGATGCCTTTTATCTTTGCAATTTCTTAGCCAATAACTATAAATATAGCGCTGGCAGTGTATGATGGAAACCATAATTTGATTATCACATGTATGATGTGAGATTTATTTTTGCATTTCATTACTCTGTTCTTCTTTCTTTTCTTCCTATCCACATTCATTACAGAGGCAGAGGCACGATCACATTGCTGCAGTGTTTTCATTGCAGAGGTAGAGGCATCATCAGAATGGCACAGATCGGCAGCGCTGCAGCATTTTCCATAAAGTGACGGAAGCATGATCAGAGGCATAGGAGGTGAGGCATGATCACATGAATGCTGTAAGAATTTTCTTTACAGTTCATTACTCCACTGCTTTGCTTTCTTTCCTTCCCGGCTGTTCACATTTCATTACTCGAATGTTTTTCTTTCTTTCTTTGCTTGCTATTCGAATTCTTTGTGTTACTCTCATACATAGCTCTTTGGACGGTGTTTGTTATGTCCCTGTGCCGGTAATATCTAGTTCCTCTGTTTTCTTTTGGCGCGTGGGTTGATATATTTTGATATAACATAACCTCATTCATCCTTCCCTTACAATCTCTTCTTAGGTGCATAGCAGATTGTCTTGGATTTTGACCAACAACTCTCTCATCTCTGTCACAAAGACAACTGTCTGTTTTATTTGGGTCATCTAGAGAAATGTCAATGAAGTTGTTTATATCGACTAAAGCTTCAACAACTATATTCTTTCAGCAAATGTGGAAGGCAAAGGAAACCAAAAGCACACACCACTCCATTACACCAAAAGTTATATCTTCTTCAGTATATTTTAGATGGATATAACAGAATATGGAAAAGAGAAATCTTAACATCTTTATGTTGGCTGCCATTTATCTTCCTGGTCTAGTTTCTTCGTAATATTTTCATGTATTATCATTTCTCTGCTTTAAATAAAGTTTGGGTCTTTTCTCCTCAAAAAGAGAATCAGATATGCCAATGCTGATTCAATATAAAAATGCATCTGGTAGAAGTACCATGAATATCATGCCCCTGGTAAACAGTGTATTTTTTCATGCATGCATTGTGCTACTGGCTTGTACCCTTCCCAACACATCAACAACTCTTTTCCATCATTGGCAGGGGGTCTAGACACTACCTGCAGACATTCCATTTTAACAAATAACATTCTAGCATAACTCACCATATTCCTGACACACTTAGATTATGTCAAACCCATTATAACTTTATCCAAATTTTTTAATATCTATCCTAACAAAGTAATTAAAATTAAAATTATATTGTGTCAATTGACCAAATATGACGCAACAGTGCTAGACAAATCAACAAGTACAACTCTCAAGGGAGTATCTGTCGCATCTCCCCAAAAAATATCAAGTATAATCACAGCAAGACTCAAGTTCAAGAGGCATATAAAGCTTATGGATAGGTTGAGAAAGAAGAAGAGGTAGAGCCAGGTTCAAGACATTAAGATTGACAAATGAAGAACTTTTGGCTTTTTCAAAGATGTTACAAGGAAACCTTCGAATCTGTGGGGCCAGGGATCTATTGCAGCCTCAGCTTTGGATGTGGATTGGGGAGAGGTACAAATAGTGAAGCTGAACTTCAAGATAAGAGGTGAAACCTATTTTCTTCTTTTACCTCCCTATGTTCCAGTTGGGGAGTTTCTTCTTTTATCTCCCTATGTACCACTTAGGAAGTCCTTGGTGTGTTTGGCTCTAAGGGTATTCCACAAGGTATTGAAGAAGGGGTAGCACTCATTGGAAGGCTTTTCTTTATCTGGGATGGTGCTATGCCAAAACACTTGCCACAGGGGGTAACATTCGCTGGAAGATATCTTTCAACATTTGAATTCTGTGGGGTAAGAATCTCTGTCAAAGCACTATGTAACTGTTTCAACCTTACGTTCAATGCAGGTGAAGAGTCATCAAAAGTCAATTCTTTAACCACCCTGGTCTCGTTTTCAAAACACTCTTTCGCTGCATCTGCATCAAACAAAGATTGAGAAATGAATACTTAATGAGAAATAGTTTCAGTGTGCCTAAGAAAACATTCTGCATTCCAAAGGCAAGATAAGAGTCGACAACCACAAGAATTAATGGAGCCAGGGATTAAAATTTAATGTAAAGTAATTTATTTAGCATCTACTAGCAATATTTTACATACCATTGGGAAAAATTCTATTATTTAGTTCACTAGCAATAGGAGATCGAGAATCAGCCTGGCCAATTTCTTGCAATTGTATTGTTTTTGAGGAAGTGTTGCTCTTCTGACTCATCTATCTGAAAATTTGATGCAGCCTAGTTGAAGAAGAAACATCATAACACCCATATCAGAACGCTTATAACAACTTTAAATATAAAGAAGTACATTTGTTCTCTACATATTCCCATTAAAAATGGGCTACTAGGGGATTGTATAGGTAGCAAAAGAAAGAGAATCTGGCAACTTGCCATTTCTGAATGAAAAGGTTCTCCAGCTTTTGAAGAGTTTCATTGGGACTTTCCTGCATTGCAAACCACATGAACATCTTATTACGTATATTTGCAACTCTCTCTTTGTGGTTTATATTCCAATGCTTGAAATTGGCCGCTTACTAGATTTCTCTGCATGGTACTTTTGGTCCCAATTTTCCAAAGAAAACAAACAAGATATGCAATTGCAGTTAAAATCTTCTGTGAATCCAAGTCTTTTGCAAGATGGTGTGTTGAATGAGGCAGATTCTACCAATTATAGTCAGACCTAAGGACATCTTCAACTCAGAAGACAGCCTTATTGAAGAAGAACCACTGGTGTCAGATATATCTGTATCACCAGATGAAATAGCAGAAATGGATCATCCAATTGATCCGAAGAAGGTATTCAATGTATTTCTCAAGTATACGTCTGTTGTTGATTTTTGTACCTAGTCAGATGTTCCCTAAGTGGCTTTATTTTGCCTAAGCCACTTAAGAGGGAAAAATGTGACCCTCACATTAAAGTCACTTAAATGTGATTTTATGACTATAGTCACCTTTTGATAAAGTGAGTAAGTGAGTGAATTTATTTATGGGAAATAAATAAATGAGAATTTCACTCTCACTGGGAAATTATAAAAAGGGGTGAGGGAGGCAAAAGTGAGTTGACTTTTCATTTTTCAGGTGAAGGAGAAGAGAGAGCTCAAGGAGGTCGATTTTGCTCAAGGAGGTCAAATTCCAGGTTAGGGTTTGAAGCTGAAGATTTCAGCAAATTGCTTGCACGGTTCCCTAGATCGTACGGCCACATTAATTGCTGGAGTACGGCCACATTTAATGCTGAGTACGGCTGCATTTATTGGCTCGAATTTCGAGGAGGGAGTACGGCCAGGTCTGCACAGATTTCAAGGTGTACGACCGAATTAAATG
>LPNX010328359.1:76872-134469 GCA_001517045.1 Pseudotsuga menziesii | reverse complement strand
TAGATATTTGTCTGTTACTTAGATTTTCTTTTATGTGAAAAATTGTAAATCTTGTACTAAATTTTTAACAACCTTTTTTTAGTGTTTTATGTGATTTGCAGTGAAAATACCTCGCTAGTTTTTGACAGGTTATTCACATTTAAAGAAGAATTGCTGCCCCAAAAGACATAAAATCTCCTCAAGCTTCAACCGGCATAAAAGGGGTTCCATTCCTCAACTTTCTTTCTCAAAATTTTTTGTTATTGTAAACCCCAAAGAGAGTCTCTTGGGGTATTCTTTAAAGTCTTGTAATCATTTGTAATTTATGAGTAAGTAGATTAGGAAGAGATAGATAGTTAGTTTTATTTCCAGCTACCCACCTATCTTTGTGACAGACCATCATCTCTGTCTCAAAGATTGTTGTGAGGTGAGTTTACTATAGTTTAGTTGCTTTCAAGTTTCTGTTTATGCAAGTTTCGTTTTTGTTAAAGAAGTAACCATACAACCCATCCAACCTGTGTATCCTCTATCCACTTGTCATCTCCCTTTAGAGAATTCAAGCTGGATATGAAAAACAGGGTAAGTGGGGGCTTAGGTAATTAGATTAACTTTCATTTTCTTGTACTACAATCTACAATCAATCTTTTTACTTCCCAAGTTCTTATTGATTATATTAAAATAAACCTTGCATATTAAACATCAAGATTAAAATAAACCTTTAAAATTTACCAACAAAACTTCCAACATCCTGCTCCTCTACTCGGTTATCACCCTCCGGGGTACTCCGAGATATGACCAGGAGAAAGGGAAGTCTTAGTTTAATAGGCATCCATCTAGAGACTTTCAAGTTGATTAAAAATAGTGACTCGAAAGCTGCAAGGGGTAGTAGACCGAGGGGGTCTCTAGGCACTTCGTCGTCCTCCTTGTGAGCACCGGGCCATTGGGGTTTGACCTGTGAGCTAGGGGTGGGCTTGCTCCCACCTGTTGAGCGCAACAACATTCCATCTTCAGTTTGAGAAGAACTAGATCGGGGTAGTCACACCACCGGATCTAAAACTAACTTCAAGAAGAACGACTCTAATTAAAATTTATTAAAATTAACCAAGAAGCATTGCAAAACGTCCTACAAACACAGATCAATATTGTTTATCTTTGCCTTGCTGTTCAAGGTTTTACTACAATCATTTTCACTTTATTTTTACTGCAAGCACTCCAACACATTTACTTTCAGTCTCATTTACTTTCAGTTCTATAATTGTTCATGCGGTGAATGTTTAATATTTGTTCAAGTTGCTTCAAGTGAATCAAAATTAAAGTCTTTCTTTCCTTCATTTCCTGTTGGTTCAATAAGTTTCACATTAAAGCATTTTCTTTTGCTATCTTTGTTTATACAGATAATTTTAGATCAGCTGTACATTGCTTAAATACTTTGATTTGTTATTGTTGTAACTTATAATCTTTTGACTCCATCTAATATAGGCACTGGTCTTGTAATTTCGTAATCTTAATAAAAAGATCCCTTTAATTAATCTTCAATTAATTAATAAACCTGGAACATAGTCTTTCCATAGGGACTACCCCCCTTGGCTCTGTTGGGATCTTGCCTAAACGGAGGAGTGGTGGACTGTGGTGACAGTGGTCCCCAGCTCTCACTTGCCCCCAAGGACACACATAGCAGGTTGTGACTTTCCTGCACCTTAAAGTGTGAATTAGGCGGCAACACATCTCATTTATTTCATTGAATGATCATCCATATATATGGTGAATCTGGGTAGAGTTATTTCTTTGTATTTTAGATAAGGAACATGATCCTTTTCAAGAAACTTTCGTAGAAAATGCAGGTTCATTGAAGAAAAAGAAAACACAACTATGAAGTTGATTACTCAACAACACCTCGTTTTCATCTCTTTTCTTCGCTGAGGTTTCCAGATCATCTACAGTGTTCACTTTTTTTATTTTTCTAGCTTAGGCCTTGTGGTTTTTTGAGAAACATTTGAAACATGTGCATGTTCATTGAAGCAAATTAAAACTTCTAGGATTGATGTGGCAACTCTTCTACAACCATGTTCTTTAACACCTATACCAACAATTTTTCATGTTAGTTTCTTAGCAAACGATTAAAATAGTTTTTTGATCTTCTAACACTTTTCGCTTTATCTTTGCTAACGTTTCTTGGTGTTTTTGTAAATTCAGGTGAGTGTTTTGGAAGCGTGCTTAGGGAGCGAGAGTTAAGGGAGGGGGTCTTTCCCATGAAACAAATTTCTTGAGATTGCCATTGTTTTCATACATCATTGGGCTCTAACATTGCATCAACATTTCTTCATGTAAGTCTTTTAACATCCTTTTGAAAAAAGTTGACGCAAGAAACAGAGTTTTTGAGATTGCCATCATTTTCACACATCAATGGCCTCCAACATAATTATCTCTTATAGTGTAATATGTGTGAGTTTTCATTTTAAAATCTCATTTATTTCGTTGACTGATCATCCATATGGTGAATTTAGGTATAATTATATATTTGTATTATAGATAAGGACTATGATTTTTTTCAAAAAAATTTGGTAGCAAATGGAGGTTCAGTGGAGAAAATAAAAACGTTTGGGTGACCCGTGGCAACTCTCTTCTACAACCATATATGTTGAACACCTGCGTCAACATCATTTCAGATAAGTTAACTTTTTTTCAAATATGTTTTTTAGCCTTTAAACTCTTTTCATCTTCAGAATTCAAATTAATTAGCTTTTTCTCGCTTGACCTTTGTTTAGGTTTTTTGTTTGTTCCCTAAACCTAAGCGAAGACCCCATTCTTTGCTTCCATATGTAACATGTACCCAACTCTACCCAACTCTAATTGTCAAGTTGTGTTTTGGCGACTCTATTGTAGAGTTCCCATCAACCCTTACTTTTTGTTCTCTCATTTTGGTAGTTTCCACTTTGGTCCCCTTGTCAATTCCTGAACCTCTCTAGGTCGTCCCTCTTGGGTAGTGCATGAGTCGAGGTAACTTCTTGGATCGAGCTAGTCAGTGTATTCTTTAATTTTATTCCCTCTAAATGCCTCACTCTAGGTAGTTGTCTCGAGTAGGGCCCGACTCAAGTGGACATGTTCCTAGATCGAATTAGTCATTCTTCTCTTCTTAAAATACTTTACTTTAAAATACTTTATCATGTTATCGCATCCCATATATTGCAGCTATGGTCTCGATCACTCTACAACTCCTCATTCTGATCTCTTTCCTTTGCTGAGATTTCCAGATCATCTCCAGTCCACCTTTTTTTTTTTAGTTGAGGCCTTGTGGTTTTTCGAGAAACTTTTGAAACATGTGCAAGTTCATTGAGGCAAAATAAAACTTCTAGGATTGTTGTGGCAATTCTTCTACAACCAGGTATGTTTAACACCTATATTGACACCTTTTCAGGTTAGTTTCCTAGCAATTGTTTCAAATAAGTTTGTTTGTTTTCCAACTCTTTTCGCTTTATCTTTGCTAACGTTTCTTGATGTTATTGTAAACTCGGGTGAACGTTTTGGAAGCGCACATAAGGAGCGAGAGCTAAAGGAAGGCAGGGGGTCTTTCCCTTGAAACAATGTTCTTGAGATCGCCATCACTTTCATACATCAATTAGCTCCAACATAGCATCAACATCTTTTCAGTTAAGACTCTTAATATCTTTTTAAATAAGTTTCTTAGGCTTCAGACTCTTTTCATCTTCATATTTAGTTTCTTGTTTGTTCTCTAAATTCAAGTGACGACTCCATTTTCTCCTTCCATATGTAACAAGTATCCCACTCTAATTGTCAAGCTGCATTTTTGGTGACTCTATTGTAGATTTCCCATCAACCCTTACTTTCTCTTCTCTCATATTGGCTGCTTCCTTTTTGGTCCCCTTGTCAATGCCAGAATCCCTCTAGGTCGTCCCTCTTGGGTAGGGCATGAGTGGAGCTAACTTCTTCTTAGATCCAACTAGTCACTTCATTCTTTAATCTCATTCCCATTGAATGCCTCACTCTAGGTAGTTGTCTCGAGTAGGGCCCGACTCGAGTTGACATGTTCATAGATCGAATTACTCATTCTTCTCTTCTTTAACATTTTTGGTTTAAAATACTTGTCTTGGTTATCGCACCCCGTAGACTGCAACTATGGGGTCAATCACTCAACAATTCCTCCCTCTCCTCTCTTCCCTCGGCTGAAATTTCTAGATCATCTCTAGTGTCCATCTTTTTTCTTTTCTAGTTTAGCATGTGGGTTTTCAAGAAAGTTTTGAAACTTGTGCAGGATCATTGAAGCAAAGTAAAACTACTAGGAGAACTGTGGCAACTCTTCTAGGTAATAATTCTACCTAGATTCACCGTAGGTTATCTCTCATATTCTAATATGTGTTTTCATTTTAACATCTCATTTATTTCATTGAATGATTATCCATATATATGGTAAATCTAAGTAGAGTTATTTCGTTGTATTTTAGATAAGGAACATGATCTTTTTCAAGAAACTTTGGTAGAAAATGTAGGTTCATTGAAGAAAAGAAAAATGCAGCTATGAGGTCGATCACTCAACAACACCTCGTTCTCATCTCTTTCCTTCGCTAAGGTTTCCAGATCATCTACAGTGTTCACCTTTGTTATTTTCTAGTTTAGGCCTTGTGTTTTTCGAGAAACTTTTGAAACATGTTCAGGTTCATTGAAGCAAATTAAAACTTCTAGGATTGACGTGGCAACTTTTCTACAACCATGTATGTTTAACACCTATATCAACAATTTTTCTAGTTAGTTTCTTAGCAACTGTTTCAAATATTTTTTTTTTGTCTTCCAACATTTTCGCTTTATATTTGCTAACGTTTCTTGGTGTTTTTGTAAATTCAGGTTAGTGTTTTGGAAGTGCGCTTAGAGAGCGAGAGGTAAGGGAGGGGAGGGGGTCTTTTCCACGAATCAAATTTCTTGAGATTGCCATCATTTTCATACATCAATAGGCTTCAACATTGCATCAACATCTCTAGACCGTTAACATCTTTTTCAAAGAATTTGACCCAAGAAACAGAGTTTTTCAGATTGCCATCATTTTCATACATCAATGGGCTCTAACATAATTATTTCTTATAGTGTAATATGTGAGGGTTTTCATTTTAAAATCTCATTTATTTCATTGATTGATCATCCATATGGTGAATCTAGGTATAATTATGTATTTGTATTATAGATAAAGACCATGATTTTTTTCAAAAAACTTTGGTAGCAAATGAAGGTTCGTTGGAGAAAATAAAAACATCTAGGTGACCCGTGGCAACTCTCTTCTACAATCATATATGTTGAACACCTGCATCAACATCATTTCAGATAAGTTAACATTTTTTTTATATGTTTCTTACCCTTCGAACTCTTTTCATCTTCACAATTCAAGTTAATTAAATTTTTTTCGCTTGACATTTGCTTAGGTTTCTTGTTTGTGGCCTAAAACTAAGCGAAGACCCCATTCTTTACTTCCAAATGTAACATGTACCCAACACTAATTGTCAAGTTGTATTTTGGTGACTCTATTGTAGAGTTCCCACCAACCCTTACTTTTTTTTCTCTCATTTTGGTAGTTTCCACTTTCGTCCCCTTGTCAATGTCCGGATCTCTCTAGGTCGTCTCTCCTGGGTAGTGCATGAGTCGAGGTAACTTCTTTTTGGATCGAGCTAGTCAGTGCATTTTTTAATCTCATTCCCTCTAAATGCTTCACTCTACATAGTTGTCTCGAGTAGGGCTCGACTCGAGTTGACATGTTCCTGGATCGAATTAGTCATTCTTCTTTTATTTAATTTCATTGCTTTAAAATACCTTATCATGTTATCGCATCCCATAAATTGCAGCTATGGGGTTGATCACTCAACAACTCCTCACTCTGATCTTTTTTCTTTGCTGATATTTCCAGATCATCTCCAGTCTTCACCTTTTTTTCTAGTTTAGGCCTTGTGGTTTTTCGAGAAACTTTTGAAACATGTGCAGGTTCATTGAAGCAAAATAAAACTTCTAGGATTGCTGTGGCAACTCTTCTACAACCAGGCATGTTTAACACCTATATCAATACTTTTTCAGATTAGTTTCCTAGCAATTGTTTTAAATAAGTTTCTTTGTTTTCCAATTCTTTTCGCTTTATCTTTGCTAACGTTTCTTGGTGTTTTTGCAAACTTGGGTGAGCGTTCTGGAAGCGCACTTAAGGAGCGAGAGCTAAAGGAGGGGAGGGTGTCTTTCCCCTGAAACAATTTTTTTGAGATCGCCATCAGTTTCATACATCAATGAGCTCCAACATAGCATTAACATATTTTCAGTTAAGACTCTTAACATCTTTTTCAATTAAGTTTCTTAGGCTTTAGACTCTTTTCATCTTCATATTTGGTTTCTTGTTTGTTCGCTAAGCTCAAGTGGTGACTCCATTTTCTCTTTCCATATGTAACAAGTATCACACTCTAATTTTCAAGCAACATTTTTGGTGACTATATTGTAGATTTCCCATCAACCCTTATTTTCTCTTCTCTCATAATGGTCGCTTCCTCTTTGGTCCCCTTGTTAATGTCAGCATCCCTGTAGGTTGTCCCTCTTGGGTAGGGCATGAGTCGAGCTAACTTCTTCTTGGGTAGAACTAGTCACTTCATTCTTTAATCTCATTTCTTCTAAATGCCTCACTCAAGGTAGTTGTCTCGAGTAGGGCCCAACTCGATTTGACATGTTCTTAGATCGAATTAGTCATTCTTCTCTTCTTCAATTTGATTGCTTTAAAATACTTTATCATGTTATCGCATCCCATAGACTGCAGCTATGGGGTCGATCATTCAATAACTCCTCACTCTGATCCCTTTCCTTTGTTGAGATTTCCAGATCATTTCCAGTGTCCACCTTTTTTTTCTATTTAAGGCCTTGTCGTTTTTCGAGAAACTTTTGAAACATGTGCAAGTTCATTGAAGCAAAATAAAACTTCTAGGATTGATGTGGCAACTCTTCTAGGTAATAATTTTACATAAATTCACCATAGATTAACTCTCATAGTCTAATATGTGTTTTCGCTTTAACATCTCATTTATTTCATTGAATGATCATCCATATATATGGTGAATCTAGGTAGAGTTATTTTGTTGTATTTTAAGGAACACGATCTTTTAAAAAAAACTTTGGTAAAAATGCTGGTTCATTAAAGAAAAGGAAAACGCAGCTATGAGGTCGATCTGTCAACAACACCTCATTCTCATCTCTTTCCTTTACTGAGGTTTTTAGATCATCAACAGTGTTCACCTTTTTTATTTTCTAGTTTACGCCTTGTGGTTTTTCGAGAAACTTTTGAAACATGTGCAGGTTCATTGAAGCAAATTAAAACTTTTGGGATTGATGTGGCAACTCTTCTATAACCATGTATGTTTAACACTTATATCAACAATTTTTCAAGTTAGTTTTTTAGCAACTGTTTCAAATAATTTTTTTGTCTTCCAACACTTTTCGCTTTATCTTTGCTAACATTTGTTGGTGTTTTTGTAAATTCAGGTGAGTGTTTTGGAAGCGCGCTTACAGAGCGAGAGCCAAGGGAGGGGAGGGGGTCTTTCCCACAAAACAAATTTATTGAGATTGCCATCATTTTCATACATCAATGGGCTCCAACATTGCATCAACATCTCTTTAGGTAAGTCTCTTAACATCTTTTTCAAAGAAGTTGACCCAAGAAACATAGTTTTTGAGATTGCCATTATTTTCATACATCAATGGGCTCCAACATAATTATCTTTTATAGTGTAATATGTGAGGGTTTTCATTTTAAAATCTCATTCATTTCATTAATTGATCATCTATATGGTGAATCTAGGTACAATTATGTATTTGTATTATAGATAAGGACTATGATTTTTTTTAAGACTTTGGTATCAAATGAAGGTTCAGTGGAAAAAATAAAAACGTCTACGTGACCCATGGCAACTCTTTTCTACAATTATATATGTTGAACACCTACATCAACATCATTTCAGATAAGTTAACATTTTTTCAAATATGTTTCTTAGCTTTCGAAGTCTTTTCATCTTCAAAATTCAAGTTAATTAGCTCTTTCTCGCTTGAACTTTGCTTAGGTTTCTTGTTTGTGCCCTAAACCTAAGCGAATAACCCATTCTTTGTTTCCATATGTAATATGTACCGAACTCTAATTGTTAAGTTGTATTTTGGTGACTCTATTGTAGAGTTCCCATCAACCCTCACTTTCTCTTCTCTCATTTTGGTAGTTTCCACTTTGGTCCCCTTGTTAACGCCCGAATCTCTCTAGGTCGCCCCTCTTGGGTAGAGTGCATGAGTCGAGGTAATTTCTTCTTGGATCGAGCTAGTCAGTGCATTCTTTAATCTCATTTCCTCTAAATGCCTCACTCTAGGTAGTTGTCTTGAGTAGGGTTCAACTCGAGTTGACATGTTCCTAGATCGAATTAGTCATTCTTCTTTTCTTCAATTTTATTGCTTTAAAATACCTTATCATGTTATCGCATCCCACAGACTGTAGCTACGAGGCTGATCACTCAACAACTCCTCACTCTGATATTTTTCCTTTGCTTATATTTCCAGAACATCTCCAGTGTCCACCTTTTTTTCTAGTTCAGGCCTTGTGGTTTTTCGAGAAACTTTTGAAACATGTGCAGGTTTATTGAAGCAAAATAAAACTTCTAGGAAATATGTGGCAACTCTTCTATAACTTGGTATGTTTAACACCTACATCAACACTTTTTCAGGTTAGTTTCCTATCAATTGTTTCAAATAAGTTTATTTGTTTTCCAACTCTTTTCGCTTTATCTTTGCTAACGTTTCTTGCTATTTTTGTAAACTCGGGTGAGCGTTTTAGAAGCATGATTAATGAGCGAGAGCTAAAGGAGGGGAGGGCTTTTTTTCCCCCGAAACAATGTTCTTGAGATCGCCATCAATTTCATACATTAATGAGCTCCCACATAGCATCAACATCTTTTCAATTAAGTCTCTTAACATCTTTTTCAAATAAGTTTCTTAGGCTTCAGATTATTTTCATCTTCATATTTGGTTTCTTGTTTGTTCCCTAAACTCAAGAGGCGACTCCATTTTCTCTTTCCATATGTAACAAGTATCCCACTCTAATTGTCAAGCTGTTTTTTTGGTGACTCTATTGCAGATTTCCCATCAACCCTTATTTTCTCTTCTCTCATATTGGTCGCTTCTTCTTTGGTCCCCTTGTCAATGTCAGAATCCTTCTAGATTGTCCCTCTTAGGTAGGGCATGAGTCGAGTTAACTTCTTCTTGAATCAAACTAGTCACTTCATTCTTTAATCTCATTCCCATTAAATGTCTCACTCTAGATAGTTGCCTTGAGTCACGGGGTCTTCACTTAGTGAAACCATGCCATAGCACGTTTGTTCGTGGCATATGAAACAATACCCCTATTTTCAAAAAATATTGGAAAATACCTCCCAAAATCATTTTTTTTAACCCCCTCCCAATATGCCTTGCCGATTTTAAAAAACCCCTATTTTCCCTATATATTGTATGTATCCATTTTTTCATTTACATTTTTTATACCCCTTTATATTTCTACCTAAGGAAAAAAAAACTAAACACAAGAAAGGGCGACACTTGATAGGCGCCCTTAGGCAAATCACTTTATTAGGAATTAAAATGTATCACATGATGTCAAAACAAATAAGAGGGTTTATTTGTACCAATCTCAAACAATAGTGTGTTTTCCCCAAGAAGGGTTCAAAATGAAACTTACACCATTTATAACTGCTTCTTTCCATCACGGACTTTTTATCCAAGCACCATTTTTGTATCTAGGAGATTGTACAACTTTAGAAACAAAATTGATTTGGAATCTTCAATGCATACTGTTAATCTTTTTAGATTAAAAACAATATGAATTTAACAAGAGGAATGGACGAGTCGAGTTGGCATCCATTTATCCAATGAACTTGTGAGCATTTAAAGCATAAATTCATGATGTCAAAATAGGCCACCTTTCAGTTGAAGATTGTATTTCTAGTTCAGATGTCTACCTCGTCACCAAGTTCTTAGCTAAGTTTTACTCAAACAAATTCTTTATCGTCTACGAGGAAAAGAAAAAAAATCGAGGGTTGTGACAAACAAGCAAGTTGGTCAGAAGACATAAACAAAAAGATGGAGAAGCAAAGTCAACTAAAAAATATGAGCCAAATAATTGAACACTAGTAACATTATGAGCAATTTCAAATTTAGTCTTCAAATTGACAAATTTTCTTCAACATAGATTCAAAGCAAATTCTGGAGGTGTGACTCTAACAAAGCAACCAACCAAACTACATAAAAATATCTCCAACAACATATTTTCAAAAGCACTATGATACATAACCCAATCTAGTGTACAAAAATTATCTTGTAGACTTGGCATTAAAATTTTTGTGGTTGGATTAGAGTCATAATCGTCTTCACCAGCTTCATTTTCAGTTTGTAAATGAACCTGACAACCAATCTGGTTTGACCATATGGAAAGGGTTCACCTTGTGAAGCCCAATGGGTTATCTCAATCAGTTCAAATAGGCTGTTTCAAGGTGGAGTTCACTGTAAGGTCTCTAGTTCTAGTCTGGATGAGGTTCAAGTCCTGTTGAGTTTGACTGGGTTAACAACCACCATTGCAGCTAGTTGTTGAGCTGCCCTCCATCAAGATATTCCAGGGAAGAGGGGGAGAATCCCGTGAGGCTTTTCTTGGAAAGAAAAGGAGTTTATCTTGTGATATGGTTAATCGTATCCAAAACCAAAGTTTGATTAAGCCCAATGTGTATGAGTGGATCAAACAAAATTAAATCTTACAACCTTGTTTCATTCATGACAGTCGGGTGGATCTAAATACCCAAGACAATGCTAAATTTTATCTTTTCTACACCAATAACATTAATAATTGAAAAGGAAACCCAAACCCATGAATGTACATAAGTTTTCAAGTGTATCAAGTTCAGTGAAAAAAGTTTTTTGCATCAAATAAATTGATTTTCTATTCAAGAGTTAGGATTGCTGAATAAACAAGCAACGAACATTGTTTCCGAACTAAAAGATTCATGGCAAAAAGGGAAAATGGCTTGCAATAGGCTATAATTATATTAGAATGCAGATGTCTGCAGGTGTACATATTTCTTATGTGATTATTGGATTTTACTGCATAAGAGATTTTAAACCCAACGTTTCAGATGAACTCTTCACTCATAATCAGGGAAACCAATCAGTTGGAAAACAATGCTGCAAATGAGGAGTGCACCTATTTATTAATATAAGATAGGAGGGAAAGTCATATGCTATGTGTAAGGTAGGACAGAAAGTCACGGGCTATATAATATATATAAGGTAGAAGGGAAAGGAGAGGAGGACAATATCCTCCTCTCCTTTCCCTTCTACCTTGTGTATATCCTGACTTTCCCTCCTACCTTATACAAGCCCACTCAACACTGCTTTCTATCTTACAGCTGGTTTCCCTGATGATGGGTGAAGAGTTCACATAAAATGTAGGGCTTAAAATATTTTATGCAGTAAAATCCAAAACACACAAACAAGATGTGTAATTAAGCAAAATCTGACAATATAAACAACAGATCATAGACGTAGAGAATATCAATGAAATACATGATTTACATTTTCTAGAGTGCTTGCTTTCATTAGGCATTTAATCCTATTGCCTTGAATGTTTGTTTACAACCTGTCCAGAAGCTCATTGCAATTTTGACAATATACAAAGCACTGTATGCATGCTAGAAAATAACATAGATTGATAAGGGTCATATTAAGATACATCTTTCAGGTTATACAAATTCTTCCAACAATGATACCTGTAGCAATCTCTGAACAACTCATGCTAACTAGAAAAGGTAACTCATCAATGATCTATATTTAGGGCCTGCCTGCTGGAGCAGCCAGTGGACCAGCCTTGCCATATTTCATCCGTGCAGCTTTTGATTGAGCAAGCATCTCATCATAGTTCTGCAAGTCATTAAACAAAATGAAAAGATTTATCAATGTAGAATCAAAGAAAAGAACATAATGAGAAGGAAGTGTAGAATATGTTCAGCAACAATCCTGCAAACCTAGGTTAAATTTTAAGGCAAGACATTTAGTATAAATGAATTAAAAATGGTTAATGCTTACCCTTTTCTCCATGACCAAACCCTGTTTTGGGAGGATATTATCAGCAATACCATAATCAATTGCTTCCTGTGGGAAAAAGTATCTTGATCTTTGAATATCCTTTGCAATCTCTTCTTGTGTTTTGCCAATTCCTTTTGCCAGTAATTCAATGTAATACTATGTATTTACTTCCAACTCTTTTGCCTGAAGAAGACATAATTTCATCAGTTGGCCTATAATAAGTATTAAGCACTCCTTTAAAAGGAGCTAAGTGAGCATTTACCTGTTACTTAAGAACGACTTTCGAGATTTCTTAAGTAACATCTTAAAAAATGGAAAAGTATTACCTTGATATACATATCGATGGAAGAACCACTGGATATATTAACTACTGGCAGGTGCAGTTTTGCTATGATAGAAAAAAGACAGATCATCAGCATATTTTTTAACAAAGAATGACTAGATATATGAAACTACTAAGATTGCATAAATTAGTAGAAAAAAAACACAAATCCTATTAACATTTTCAACTGTGTTTCTGACACTTGCGTATGAGTGACCCTTGGATTTTGATAGGATATCTTACTTTCAAGTTCCAGTAGACCATATTGCAACACGCTATGAGTGTGCCCTTGAACTTATTGATAAACTGCATAAGCCTGAATGAAGTAGAGACTCACATAGTACACTTACTTGTTGAGCTAGGCATAAGAACACGATTTCCCTTGGCCCCAAGTGACAGAAGCTTTGCTGCCTGGCCAAAGGCCATTCCACAGTTCAGTGTGTAAACCTTGGGCTTCACATATTGCATACAGGATATTTATATCAGCATCTGTAATTTTGGAGCCCTTGGAAAGTTGCAAGTTCAAAATAAATATGCTTCCCAATGAAATCCAGCAAAGTGGTTGGAAGTGTTTCAAATATTTAAGGCTAAAGTTTCACCAATTCCTATAAAAACTGCTTGGGAACCAAAATAACAAATATTGGAGGCCTTTATTGCTATGTATTCCTATATATTAGGAATATACATTTTCTGTGATCTTCAAGATATTTAAAAACAGGATATGGCACCTCAAAAGACCTAAAGAGGACCTTGTGAGTGTCCTTGACAAAATTTTCATTTTTAATTTTGTGTTTCATGTCAATAAAGATCCATCTGTTTAGCAATAACTAAAAGTTCAAATTTTAATATTATTACAAGAATTCAAAGAGGGGGAGATTTAAAAGTCTTGTAAATGTCAACTGTAAATTTCCTAAACTTCAAATTGCATTTTTCAATAAAAATAGAATTCAAAGCCATTAGTAAGCCTGTATTGAAAATTAAAATAGGAAAAGATCAAAGCCATTTGTTCAACGCAATGATGGAGAGGAAATGCCCACAGCAGCCATCAAAGAAGCATCTTACAATCTATGCACAATAGAGAAATATTGCATACAATTGGAATTAACTCAAAGTCCGACAATCATTGATGAAGGCAGAGACCCTGAGCTAAATGCAGAATGGAGACTTGTATACAGTAACCCTAAATGCCATGATTTTATAGACAAAGAGATGTCTGCAGAAACCCTGTGCAGACAGCATGGAGAGAGTCGGGTAACATGAAGACCAAAGCATGCCAGACACAATAAGGGGTAACTACAGTAAACTGATTGTCATATGCAATGTCATTGGTAGGAGAATGGAAGCCCTATGCAAACAAGAACACATTTTGAGTAGCAAGTGTTAATGCACATGAAGAACAAGTTACAACATCATTTCTCACAGATTGTTAAACATAACAGATTCTTTTGAGGAACAAAATTATTTATGGGCATGTTTCAATAGGACTTGAACACAATAACAAAGTAATCAAACCAAGGTGGAAGGAAAGAAGACACCCCCAAGCAGATCCCAAGCATTTTTAGACCTCTAATCTCAAATTTGGATTAATTTCTTAACACTGTCAACATATCTCAACATCAAAACAACCATAATCAATGATTCTGGGCATGGAATGGGCATCAAGGAGGCCCTTCTTTCAGTTATGGGTGTTTCTTGAGCATTAAATAACTATAAATAACCATAAAACATAAATAAATGGGTAATATGGGAAACCCATGGAGTAAGCAAGAATCATGTTTCCACTTATGGGATATCCTATTGGTAAATAAACAGTGATAAAACCTTGAGTTTCCACATTTACATGCACATCCATGACCCGTTAACCATTGACTCTGTTACCCACATTTTGCACGGGTGTTGAATATTTTCACAATTTTGGCAGTAGAGATGGCGTCATTGATGCATTGATTGAACATGGTAGTTTTACTAGGTTGCTTTCTATATCATGGATTTTCTGGTACATTTATGGGAGGTTTATTGAGGCATTTACCCTCACTTTAGAGTCGTGAATGACACCCTTAGGCATCTCCTAGGCATGTTTAGACCCTTAATCTCAAATCTGGGTTAATTTGTGAGCAACCTACACAGCTCAGCATCAAAACAACCATAATCAACGATTCTGAGTATGGAATGGGAAGCATGAAGGCCCTGATTTTAGTTATGGGTATGTGATGTGCATTAAATAGCAGTAAAAAACCATAAAACACAAATAAATGAGCAATCTTGGCAACCTGTGTAGTAAGAAAGCATCATGTTTCCAATCTTGTATACAATTGGAATTAACTTAAAGTCCGACAATCATTGATGAAGGCAGAGACCCTGAGCTAAATGCAGAATGAAGACTTGTATACAGTAACCCTAAATGCCATGATTTTATAGACAAAGAGATGTCTGCAGAAACCCTGTGCAGACAGCATGGAGAGAGTCGGGAAACATGAAGACCAAAGCATGCCAGACACAATAAGGGGTAACTACAGCAAACTGATTGTCATATGCAATGTCATTGGTAGGAGAATGGAAGCCCTATGCAAACAAGAACACATTTTGAGTAGCAAGTGTTCATGCACATGAAGAACAAGTTACAACATCATTTCTCACAGATTGTTAAACATAACAGATTCTTTTGAGGAACAAAATTATTTATGGGCATGTTTCAATAGGACTTGAACACAATAACAAAGTATTCAAACCAAGGTGGAAGGAAAGAAGAGAAAGGGCCACAACCCTACACAATCTATATAGTGATTCAGAGACAAGCAAGAACATTTGATTTGAGAATGCAATTGTTCTTAGACAGATATAACTCAACTGCAACATACTAATTTTCATTGTGCCTACGAGCAGAAGAACACAACAGAATCAGAGAAGATTTAACAAAGCATGGATTGTTGTCCAAGTAATTCACAAATTTAGAACTAGATTTGGGAGTTTTGGAATCAGGAACTCAGGAATTCAAAGAGTTGCACTGACTTGGGAGTTAGGGAATTAGAGGTGTTCAGAAGGGAAAAAATTATTCAGCGAGGGGAAAAAATTTCAAAACGGGCAAGATAACTTTGGACAGTGGTGAGATTCTGGTTCTAGAGGTTACTCCAAACCAACATTTGAGTGGCCAGAAGGGGTATCAATGTATCATGCTGTAAATGCACTTTTAAGGACCTGTTTCAAACTCCTTGAGTAGTCATCAAGAAAGATGTATGAGGGTTGTCTTCTTAGTGTAATTTTTTTGGGAGGTTTTCACTAGTAACTTAAATTCTGGAGAAGTTGAGGCAATCTCATTCAATTGATTTAGATAGACTTCTAGCATGATACTGTTGGAAGTCAAGGGAGTAGTAAACAACCTATTTTCCTGTAGCAGCTAACTCTGAGTAGCTTGTGCATATTCTTAAAACAGCAGTAAACCCAATTCTGGGATTATCTGTGCATTAAGGAAACACTAAAACAACAATAGAGTGAAATTTAGGTATGTTTTGAAGCAAATAGTAGATCCCCGATTTGGGGCATTTTCTGAGCACCGAAACACTAGTAAAAGGGCAGAACTGTGATGTCTTTTCCACCTTACTTTCACCGAAAAATTAGCTAACCAAACAACTAGCTAACCTATATAAACCCATATTCCTAGCTATTGCTTGTGCAAGTGATAGCTTAACCTAGAACAAGTATTGGGACCTCCCCTTAACTTCATAGTATATAGATTTCCCAAATTATTTCTTTCCTGGGTTGAAGGATCAGACCATTGATCAAATCCACAAGCTCTAGACCTACCAACACATCCAACTTCTTGGCATTTCAATGTCATCACCTCCCTTAATGGGAATGTGCCATGAACCTCTCTCAGACTCTTGCATTACAATTTATAATGGAATATTAGGATCATCTTTGCAGCTAACATAAATTAATTTTTTTACAGTAAATATGGGAATTAATTGCAGAATTGGTGTTACACCCTTTTGAAGTGCAAATATCAGGACAAGATTACACACTTGAATAACAATCGAATATGGAGGTGGCATGTGAAGTTGTGGACCAAATTTATTGGAAGTAAAGTGGACCTACCACTCAAAACAATGCATAAACACCAATATGGAAATGCAGATTCATCATCCTGTTTAATACTTGGAGGTTCACCGATATGTTTTAAAACTCTAATCAACCAAGTTTCAACTCGTACTTAGACTCGGACTCAGCTCTGACTCGGACATGTTTGAAGTTTATGGCTGGTTTTACTGAAAAATACATAAAATATATATATATATATATATATATATATTAAAGATTCCAAAACATTAGAGACAAAATATGCAAAATATTCTCAGATGATCCTTCTGTGCAGATCAAGCAAGGAGAAATCCATGGGTGAGTGACATAAAAGATGCTCCTCAATCACACAGCTCCATCGTCAAGGTCTTCTGGTTGTAAAGATGATCATGTGAGGAGTTTTGTACCCTCTCCATTCAATACTTTAAAGGGGTTTTAACTTATGAAAAAATCAATTTTATGTCACAACAACTTCACCAATGCGATGAATTCCTTATAGTTGAAAAATAGTAACAAAAGAACATTTGAAAAAGGAAGCTTACCCAAGGTAAGTAGGGTGCAGTAAATATGAAAAAGACCAAGGAAACTCATATGGACAAAAGGATTGTGTTTGCTCCACACATAAACCTGCAATTGAAAATAAAGTTCTGTAACATGCTTGAACTACATACAATAGAAAAACAAATCCATTGTAGACAACTGAATTAAAGGGGAAGCAAAAAATTTGTCAGCTGTGGCTTGATATGTTAAAATAAGCAAGGCCATACAAAAATTCCATGTTTACTCACTAAAATTCATCTGCATTCATGTACAGGATGACTAAATACTACTAGTCCCATCCTCCATCCTCCATCCTCAAGGAACTGGTCCTTTGGCGATTATTTCAAACGTGAAGCCATTGGGTGGGCCTAGGAATTACTGACAGAGGTTTACAAGTTGCCCACAGACCGCTTATATGCAACTTATTTTGGTGGTGATGAAAAGTCGAGACTTCTTGCTGATATTGAAGCTAGAGATACTTGGCTCAATTACCTACCTCAATTGCCATTTGGATCCAAGGATAACTTTTGGGAAATGGGTGATACTGGACCTTGTGGCCCATGTTCTGAAATTCACTTTGATAGACTTGGAAACTGTGATGCAGCTTCTTTAGTCAATAATGATTATCCTACTTGCATTGAAATTTGGAGCATCGTCTTTATTCAGTTCAATAGGGAAAGTGACGGCCCTCTGAAGAATTTACCAGCAAAGCATGTTGATATAGGAATGGAATTTGAATGGCTGACCTCAATTCTCCAAAATGAGATGGGCGGTTATGACACATATATTTTCATGCCCCAGGAAACAGGAGCCCAACCTTACTATGGTAAAGTTGGGGTAGATGATGGAGATAAAGTTGATATGGCTTATAGGGTAGTGGAAGACCATATAAGAACATTACCATTTGCTATTGCAAATGGTTCTCGCCCAGGCAATGAGGGCCATGAATATGCACATTGTCGCATTCTGCGTTGAGCAGTGTGGTATGGACAGGAAGTTCTAAAATCTCAAGAAGGTTTCTTCAGTGGGTTGGTGAGCACCATTGTTGAAGTTATGGGGAATACTTTTCTAGAAATGAAGCAACATGAAGAGAATATCAAGGAAATTATTGTAGAAGAGGAATTGAGCTTTGGTAGAACTTTAATCAAGGGCATTGAAAAATTCAAGAAGGCTGCTCAAGATGTCAAGGATAGTAAGCTCAGTGGTCAGGATGCTTTCATTTTGTGGGACATATATAGGTTTCTGATTGATCTTACTCATATTATGGCAGAAGTAAGAGGTCTGGAGGTAGACATAGATGGGTTCAATAGTGCCATGGAGAAAGCGATGCAAAAAGCAAGAAATGACAGGGAACTGGAACTTTGGCATTTTTATCTCTATAAATAATCCTCCATCCTCAAGGAACAATGTCCATATTGACAATTTTATCTCTGTAGAAACATATTGTAGACAGGATTTTAGAATTGATTGATCATGACTGATGGGACCTCCCAAGTTACTTATCATAGATGAGCAAAAGGAGCCGACCTCAATTTGAAGTTGTCAGCACATCAAAAATATTGCAAGCAGTGATAATGTCTGCAATACTTAGAATTGCAGGAGCTAATTGTGCAAAATACTCTGGCCCAATGGAGTCAACCACATTCAATACAAATTCTTACTGTAGAAAGATATTAATTGGTGGTAACTATGGTCATTTAAACACAACCACCTTTGTGCCAAACCCTGATTTTTAAAGGTAAAAATTTTAAAATCTATATGCCAAACCAAATGGAAAGCTTCACAAACAAATAGTATAATTGGAATCAAAATTCCACTTGAGAAAGGTACAACATGATTATATAATTAATAACGTGATTGATTCTTACTTGAAAAGAAGGAAAAAATCCCGAGGCTTTTCACTGTTTTTCTTTGAAATTGATCCTCCATGCATTACTCAACTAGGTCAACGTAGTTTCTAGAATCCAGTCAATGATTGTACTAAAAAACAAACAATGAGTAAAATTAGATTGATGAATAATTATCAATCCATTGTGCTTTCTCTAGAACAATTGGCTGCAACCGAGGGTTGTCCTTCCTGTTGTCTGGATAAATCTGTTGCTACAATTACCTCATTGTTGTGTGAAAAATGTAGTTTTTCTTCAACTGTAGGAAAAATTACCTCATTGTTTGTACTAAAAAACAAATAATGAGTAAAATTAGATTGATGAATAATTATCAATCCATTGTGCTTTCTCTAGAACAATTGGCTGCAACCGAGGGTTGTCCTTCCTGTTGTCTGGATAAATCTGTTGCTACAATTACCTCATTGTTGTGTGAAAAATGTAGTTTTTCTTCAACTGTAGGAATACCTTCACATGGAAATGATATGTCATAATTGAAATTAGAACAATGTCTAATGAAAGTTGGTGTTGCAGGATGTAAAATATGATGTTCATCATATGTACAATCAACCACATCTAATCTAAGACAGATCTATGTTGGTTTTAGTAAATCACATGGCATTTATTCAAGCATGCAAAGATGTGAATTCTCAAAGAGTAAATTTGCAGTCATTCATTGGACATTAATAAAATTATCTTATCTACATTCTAAAGCTTTAATCAAAGTAATTGCTTTCTTCCTTAATTTCTAATTCATAATGTATTACAAGGATTATACAAATTGTAAATAACAAGGAATGCAAAGAGCGGCATATTCCCTTAAAGGTTGATTGTAACTTACCAAAATTAGAAGTTGGGAACCAAGGATTGATATTGAATTTGAAATTATAAGTGGTGACTTTGACCATCTTTGAATTTCCCCTGCATATGTTGGGGTTCCATGTTGATTTCCAGGATTAGGAGCAATAAATCATTGTGCTCTATCATGTACCTGCAATTTCACAACAAATGTAAGATGGAATAAGATATTTTTAGTAATGCCCAACAAATAATGACAAATAAGTCAAGAGGAATATCCACACTTTAAAATAAGATAAAATAAGATAATTTTAGTAATGCCCAACAAATAATGACAAATAAGTCAAGAGGAATATCCACACTTTAAAATAGTTCCTGAATTCGAGATGGAAAATAATGATCATGCACTCATCAATGGTATTGTAAGAGTACTCCCAAGTCAGGTGTCATGTGGCAGCCTTGATTTATATAGTATAAATCTTGAAATATGAATCATATTAAAACATATTAGATCTAAAGTTTTCTTCTTTGGAAAAATGTTGCATGGCATTTTAAAATTTGGTAATTAATAGTTAGGTCTTTTATTGAAAATATTTAACAGAAATTTTATCTAAAAAACCTACATTGAATAACATAAGTATTTCTTTACAGACAATTACTATTTAAAATACCTATTGAAGTGATTCATAGTTACTAGGTTCTTCGACATAACTCCTTTTGGTGGTTCACTAAGTAGTTCAAGTGCCTCAAACAAGGATGTAATCTTCTGTAATTGCAGCTTTTCACATCCTTTCCTTTCTATTTTAGGAGGTATAATTTGAAATGCAGCTCTATATTCCCTTATTAATGATAATGATATCGTTGGTTCTTATTTGAAGACATAAACATTACTAAGAAATGGGTATTGATGCATATAGATATTTATAGGCAAGCCTTGAGGTGCTTTGTACAAATATCATGTGGGGTAATTTTTGGGGAATATGTGGCATATGCCACCTAGAAATTGAAATTAAGCTAAATTTATTCAAACAACATTTAAAATAAAGGATTTGTGTGTGCTACTGGGAAATGAAATTAGGATAGGAATTTGATTTAATGACTATTATACATAAGTTGACAAGGATCTTTGTATCAACATCTACATGGATTAATTATTTTTCTCACACTCTTAGAAAAGAATGGTTTAGGTAGATGTTGTTCTACATGTCAGTCTAGGAACTTTTTATTTTTTGCAGTATTTGCACTTCTTATGATTGGAGTTAAGAACCAATGAGATGCTTGAGAGAGCTTGCACCATGGTGAACAGATGGAAATGATCATGACTTGGTGTACTCTATTAGTATTGGTGATTTTTGTTCCCCATGGTATTATTGGTATTTATGGTGAGGAATGGTTCTTTGGAACACTATTTCAGTGATAATGACAAGAATTGATAAATACAAAATTAAACACTAGAATTGGATTTACAATCAAAGTTCTAACATCTCCCACATCTAGACATGACTTTCACCCTGTGTTTTGCAATGTTTCGCAGAAAGGGAGACGTTGTGAAAACGTTTCGCCAGCCCCCCCATCCTGGGGACATGGTAAACGCAAGGTGCGCGTCCCAGTGGAACACTAGTGTAGACTTCAAATGAAGTTAAGTTAGTCACAAGCTGCAGGACATATGAAGTTGTAGTGTGCACCATGAATATTTGCAGAGTGCAAGGAGACCACAAGACTGATTGTCAATGTCCACAAAGGCAGGTTTCAAAGTCTCACAAATGAACATAGCCATGATGTGGCAGAAGCCATGAGACCCAGCTATGCAAATCTAGAATGACCGCAACACTAAGTTACAAGAAGCCCAAACAGTCCTGCAAAACATGATGAGTTTGTAAAACCCATATTTGTGGGGATCCACACTAGTACAAACATATGTCATGCCCCCACAAGTCGCAGAGCCAAATTGAGGAAGACATAAGAGAGTGAAAGAGAAGGAATGCAAAGTATCAAGAATACCAATCAATCTAAAAATTGAACTATACACGTGAATGCAGGAGATCAACTGAAAAAAATTGTTACGAGAGTTACCTAAAGAAATATGGCCCTTGGAAATACATTCCACAGGTTTCCCCATTTTGGAATCTTGTAACAATCTTTAAATATAATTACATTAGAAAACAACTATGGAGATGACTTTTGTTCCTGAACCTATCACTTTTTAGTAATCCTATTGGTAGTGGTTAAATTAAAGCAAGCTAAAACTAGGATAGTGAGATCTTAGCCTAAGGGACAAGTAGCAAGAATTATGTAGATGTAATTACAAAATATAATGGATGGATTCTATGGACAGTGTATAGAAACTATGGCGTCACTCAGAGGAATGTTTACATATTGAGCTGTGAAAATAGGTTTTAAAGAGGTATTCAAGAGTATGATATCAACTGAAAAAGAACCTTGGAAAATTTATGTTGCACTGTTAGTTGTAGTAGGTTGTTCTGAACCAGGGCTATTGCTATTTTATTTGAAAATCCATCCAAAGTTTCTTAACTTAAACAAAAAGAACATAGTGGGATTTGTCAATGATACTACAAAAACTTCTTAAAAAGAACAAAGAGCAATAACTACCCTTATTTTGGAATCAATCGATAAGAAAACTATTGATTCAAGATGTTTTCTCTAAAGAAAATATCACTAATATACTGTTAGATGGAGAACATGATTTAAATAAATTCCAAATTGCCCCAGTATTTGAAGATCCAGGGTGGCCTTGTATTGAGATGGTATTTCCATAAGTGATGCAAGAGAAAACTCGGTCTCCTTCCTAGATTGAGGGACATTCTTCGAGATAATCTCCGTAAAGTTCACAAACTGCAAAACCAAAAAGAAAGTACAATTTGAGCTAGGAAAAGAATAAAAGTACAAAAGCAAAAATTAAATCATATCATTTTTCTCCATTTTCATTTAAAATCAACATCAGATAACCTAGAATTTGCCAAACGCTCGAGCTGGAATATTATCATCGAATTGCTGCATCATGTCTCAAGGCCCATCTCCCATTCCAACTAAGACAATTGATAGTGGATATTCACTGCAAAGAAAGTGATATGTTCAATGTTAAAGATCGTGAGCTTCATAATTAAAAAATGACACTACATTATTGAATTGATACGATTACCTGGCTTCCACTATTGCATTTACTGTATTTTGTTCTTGTGTACTCAGTTGTCCATTTTCAGTGTCAACACTTCTTGTTACCTACACAAAATTAACAGCCATATGTTAATGAGATCACATGCATAAATCTTGTTCCTAAGAGGACTTGAAGATTCTAATTTTTGTCAAGATCCAAAACAAGGACAAAAATTGTTCAGCATAAAGAAAGGCTGTGATCATAATTAAGAAAAACCACACTCAATGATAAGTGCAACAACAATGTCTACAAACAACAAGAACAACCATGCTCAATGTATATACTATAAATAGTGCAGAAAGCTTGTACCTAAGAGGACATGAAGATTCTCAGTTTGTCTAGGACTCTAGATCCAAAACAAGAACGAAATGCAAAACTTTATAGCACAAATAAAGGCCATTATCATAATTCACAAAAGTTTGTATTAATACTTTAGAACCAAAACAATAATAATGACTGCAAAAAGCTTACCCCTAAGAGTACTTGAAGACTCTCATTAAGATTCAAAATAAGGATAAAATCTTTGCAACATAAAGGCCATAGTCATAACTCAAGAAAGTAATGCTCACTGCACAAATGCAACAACAATGCCTACAAACAATAAGTACACCCATGCTCAAGGTATACGGTATAAATAATTCAAAAAATACTAAAAATTTCGAATAAATAGACAACAGACAAACTAAACCATTCAACCAAACTAATAGTTTGTTTTGATAACCAATTTATATAAAGAATATTTGCAACCTGTCCATCTACAATTATCAAGAGAACATGGTACTGCCCACCACTTTGTTCCACAATATGGATTGCTCCTTCAATCATTGGGGCAAAAGATGTAGGCCCTACAGAAAAAAAAAAGAACATACAAGAAATGCATAAGAAAACATGGGATATATACAATACATACATATATCAAATAAACCAGTCAGACACTATTTTCAAGATTTCAGGCTTTGATATGCTAAAGGCAATTTAATCTTCATATCTTCCGGTGGCATGTCAAAATTTCATTAACTGAACCAGCCAGTTGAAGATGTGGAACAATCTCCCTATAGCGTCTCAATGCTTCTTCAAATCCATTGCATATCCTATCATCTGGATAGAAGCTAAACACACTTTGATCATGTGTTGAAGCTGTGAAATGAAAGAACAATGCATTATTAGCAACAACCATATTGTTCATTTGTCGGAATTCATATTAACCAACATAAGAAAAATAGATTGAGCAAAATTTAAACAATTTTTTTATTATCAAAATAGAGATCAAAACTTGCCATCCCCAAAACCAAAACAGGGGATCAATTCTTCCTCATCAAAAGCAGATAAGGTCCTCCCAATTATAGAGATTTCTTGTTCGTAAGGGTTTGGAGTATCTCCAAGGTGGTGCAAGCTTCGGCGATTAAAAGACCTTGCACCTAGAGTCCATTTAAAAAATGTCAATTTGATCAATTTGATTTGAATTGCTTTGAAGAGTAAATTCCTGCAGAATTATCAACTTCATCTAAAAGACCTATAAAATCTATAATTGGTACATATGAGATGTTTATAGAAACCTATTAACAGTTCTTGTTCTCAAATAAACTAAGCTGACCACATTTGGATAAAGGCAGATTGCTTGTTTTAAAATTTTAAAATTTCATGGAAATTATGACATTAAAAACTTTAGTATCATGTGTTATATAACTTACCTGTCCACTCGTTTCTCTCAGTAAAGTCAATCCCCATAATCAAGTTGGAATATTCCAAGCCAGTATGTGCAAGAGCTGCACTCACCTACAACAAAGATAAAATAAAAAAAATCAGTGAATTTCCAACAAAACTACTATATCTTTCAAGAAAGATTTTGAGTAACTACATTTATGTCAGTATATGGTTGGAAGAATTTCATAGAACATCCACGTCAAACTCTGCACATGTATTCCAAACACTATCTGCAGCACCCTCATTGACCCATAATTTAACATCAGAGTTTATTGCAATTAATAATTGTTCCCAAGGAAGATAGATTTATAAGTTATCCTTGACCTTTCAAAGAGAATAAGATTAAACCAGCACATAACATCTTTATCCCAAAAAACAGGAATAGGTTGTATGCAAACACTTACAATTTTCAACTTGACAAAAAAATCATAACACCAAAAATTGTCAGAAATCAAACTTAGTTCAAAAATGCATGTTTAAAATATTGAACTCAACAATAATAAATTCATATAAGGGAACAAAACTCTCCAATAAAATGATGAAAGAAGAAAAGGAATAAGTGATTAGTAGCACAAACACATTATAGTTGAATCCTAAGGGCGTTTACAACCATAAATTATCGGGTCACTTAACAATGAAAAACATGAGATAATATAAGTTTAATGCTCAAATGTCATAATGAGGTACATCCAAACCCATGCAAAGCCATTTCCTCAGAGCATTACAAATTGACCAAATATTTGGTCAAAATGTTGAGTACTATGTTGAACTAAAAAGAATACTAAATTGTCTTGAATTTATAGAATTATACTCATACTACTTAACATGATTTCAAGAATCTGCTTTATTTTCAGTTCAAATTATGCATTCCACTAAATTGAAATGTTTTCTAAGGTTTCAGAAATCTTAAGACCAAAGTAAGTAGGAAGAAGTTATCTAATCTAAGGTACATATATTATAAATGGAAGAAAAAAACCACACGACTTCAAATTCATTTAAAAGAAATGACAACAAATCATCCTGAAAGTGCAAAATAGCGAACCCTAAATTTTTATCAACATACATGGTATGCAAAAACCAAGGAGAGTAAGCATACCTCATCATGCGAATTATAATTGTCAGCTATTCGGGAGTATCTCCTTTGTAGCTTTTGTTTACCTGCTGGTTGTGCATGAGTTTCCGATGGAATTCCTGATGAAGGACCATATGAAGAAGAATCCCATGCTGGTGAAGGGCCATATGATGAAGGATTATAACGCCTTGGGCGAAATCTTTTTGAATGCTTGCCACCCATTTCCTAGACTTTGAATGTTGGAAGTAATATTTGCAAGGTTTGGTAGGTATGGCACATAATATCCTCCACAAACTCTACTTAAGAAGATAAACTTGCCTCAGAAAATATAAACAGAATCCCAAAAACTTGGATATGAAATTTTGCAACATTTAAAAAGGATTAGCAACAAAATAAATTATAATATTGGCATTAAAATTACAAACTAAAGAAAACGGTTCCAGACATGTGCATTACACAAATTAAAAACAAATAAATGTGCATTACACAAATTAAAAACAACTTATTTGTGACTTTTATTTTGTAGGGAAAGATAAAATTTAAGATTGATCAACAACTTATTTGTGACTTTTATTTTGTAAGGCATGAAAAAATTTAAGATTGATCAAGCTAAGCGTTGTTGTTTTTAGACATAAATAGAAATATCTATACCTTGAAGGAATCACGAAGGAATGCTGACAAAAGAAGTGTATATGACTTCCAAGGTAAAGGACAAATGTTTGCGGTAAAACCAGACCTGGTACTAAAAAACTTCACAATGCAAACACCCCCCATTGCTCACCAATCTCAAACCAATGAAACACAACAATATAATATCGTCCTTCCATTCCCAGTGCTAAAAAACAATTCCAGGTCTATATAACAGGTTGCAAGAGCAACTCAACACATATACATACAACATGTGCTTACACCATTAACAGTTGATGCAAGAGGCCATCCTTGGATCTCTAATATTTAAAAAAACAGAAAGAAAATCCGCACAAAAGAATCAACCATAGATGCACAAAACCCTCTTCAAGTTTGAAAGTCTTACCAAGGCAACTTCTGAGAGCCTATGTTCTAGAATATTACGCTCTGAAGAGGCAGAAGAGAGTTTTCAAAAGCTATCCTTGGGCCGCCGCTACCATCCATATAAAAAAACCAGTTGATTGATCCCTCTCTGTGATTTGATGTTGCTCTGTTCCTGCTTTGGCATCCGAAAACTTCTTCCATTCGAAACGATATGAAAACCACCAAAACGATCAACTACGCCCTCCCTTTGATTCGATGTTGCTCTGTTCCTGGTTTGGCATTCAGAAACTTCTTCCATTCGAAACGATATGAAAACCACCAAAACACTGTGCATGCCCCTCCCTCCGTGAAAATGGAAAGGATTTGCAATAAAAAGCCCCAAAATGCTCAACTGAGCCCTCCCTGTGATTCGATGCTCCTTTGTGCCTGGTTTGGCATCCAGAAAATTATTCCATTCGAAACGATATGAAAACCACCAAAATGCAGTGTGTGCCCCTCCTTCCACGAAAATGGCAAGGATTTGCAATAAAAAAGCCCCAAACGATTTGACAGTGTTTCCAATAGTGGCTCTCCAACACTGTTATGCACCAGAGAAACCCTATGCACCAGAGAAACTCAGCAGCATACGTAGGGTGCACACTGGTGGTGAAGGGCGCAGGCAGAAATTTGGGTGCACACTGGTGGTGAAGGGCGCGGGCAGAAATTTGGGATAAAATAACCCCAAACATATTGGATATTTATATAGTTAAAAAAAAACCCTTATTACCCTTAATATACCACCAATATATTGACTTTTAATTTTTAATTTTTAACCACCCCAATATGAACGGACGTGATATCATATTGGTCCCTAGGTGACGCCCTCGTGCCTTGTGTAGGGCTCGTCTCGAGTTGACATGTTCCTAGATTGAATTACTCATTCTTCTCTTCTTTAATTTCTTTGTTTTAAAATACTTGTCTTGGTTATCGCATCCCATAGACTGCAACTATGGGGTCGATCACTCAACAACTTCTCCATCTTATCTCTTTCCTTCGCTGAAATTTCTAGATCATCTCGAATGTCCATCTTTTCCCTTTTCTAGTTTAGCATGTGGGTTTTCAAGAAAGTTTTGAAACATGTGCAGGATCATTGAAGCAAAGTAAAACTACTAAGAGAATTGTGGCAACTCTTCGAGCTAATAATTCTACCTATATTCACCATAGGTTATCTCTCATAGTCTAATATTTGTTTTCATTTTAACATCTCATTTATTTCATTGAATGATCATCCAAGAAACTTTGGTAGAAAATGCATGTTCATTGAAGAAAAGAAAAACACAGCTATGAGGTCGATCACTCAACAACACCTTGTTCTCATCTCTTTCTTTTACTGAGGTTTCCAAATCATCTACAGGTGTTCACCTTTTTTATTCTCTAGATTAGGCCTTGTGGTTTTTCGAGAAACTTTTGAAACATGTGCAGGTTCATTGAAGCAAATTAAAACTTCTAGGATTGACGTGGCAACTCTTCTACAACCATGTATGTTTAATACATATATGAACAATTTTTCAAGTTAGTTTCTTCGCAACTGTTTCAAATAATTTTTTTGTCTTCCAACACTTCACTTTATTTTTGCTAACGGTTCTTGGTAGTTTTGTAAATTCAGGTGAGTGTTTTGGAAGCGCGCTTAGGAAGCGAACTAAGGGAGGGCAGGGGGTATTTCCCACGAAACAAATTTCTTGAGATTGCCATCATTTTTATACATCAATGGGCTCCAACATTGCATCAACATCTCTTCAGGTAAGTCTCTTAACATCTTTTTCAAAGAACTTGACCCAGGAAATAGAGTTTTTGAGATTGTCATTGTTTTCATACATCAATGAACTCCAACATAATTATCTCTTATAGAGTAATATGTGTGGGTTTTCATTTTAAAATCTTATTTATTTCATTGATTGATAATCCATATGGTGAATCTATGTATAATTATTTAATTTTATTATAGATAAGGACCATGATTTTTTTCAAAAAAGTTTGGTAGCAAATCGAGGTTCAGTGGAGAAAATAAAACCGTTTGGGTGACCCGTGGCAACTCTCTTCTACAATCATATATGTTGAACACCTGCATCAACATAATTTTAGATAAGTTAATATGTTTTCAAATATGTTTATTAGCCTTTTAACTCTTTTCATTTTCAGAAATCAAATTAATTAGCTCTTTCTCGCTTGACGTTTGCTTAGTTTTCTTGTTTGTGCCCTAAACCTAAGGGAAGAACCCATTATTTGCTTCCATATGTAACATGTACCCAACTCTAATTGTCAAGTTGTATTTTGGTGACTCTATTGTAGAGTTCCCATCAACCCTTACTTTCTCTTCTCTCATTTTGGTAGTTTTCACTTTGGTCCCCTTGTTAATGCTCGAATCTCTCTAGGCCGTCCCTCTTGGGTAGTGCCTGAGTCGAGGTAACTTCTTCTTGGATCGATCTAGTTAGTGCATTCATTAATTTTATTTCCTCAAAATGCCTCACTCTAGGTAGCTGTCTCGAGTAGGGCCCGACTCACGTTGACATGTTCCTAGATCGAATTAGTCATTCTTCTCTTCTTCAATTTCATTGCTTCAAAATACCTTATCATGTTATCGCATCCCATAGATTGCAGCTATGGGGTCGATCACTCAACAACTCCTCACTCTGATCTCTTTCTTTTGTTGAGATTTCCAGATCATCTCCAATGTCCACCTTTTTTTTCTAGTTCAGGCCTTGTGGTTTTTCGAGAAACTTTTGAAACATGTGCAGGTTCATTGAAGCAAAATAAAACTTCTACGAAATATGTGGCAACTCTTCTATAACCCGGTATGTTTAACACCTATATCAACACTTTTTCAGGTTAGTTTCCTATCAATTGTTTCAAATAAGTTTATTTGTTTTCCAACTCTTTTCGCTTTATCTTTGCTAACGTTTCTTGCTATTTTTGTAAACTCGGGTGAGCGTTTTAGAAGCATGATTAATGAGCGAGAGCTAAAGGAGGGGAGGGTTTTTTTCCCTCGAAACAATGTTCTTGAGATCGCCATCACTTTCATACATTCAATGAGCTCCCACATAGCATCAACATCTTTTCAGTTAAGCCTCTTAACATCTTTTTCAAATAAGTTTCTTAGGATTCAGATTATTTTCATCTTCATATTTGGTTTCTTGTTTGTTCCCTAAACTCAAGAGGCGACTCCATTTTCTCCTTCCATATGTAACAAGTATCCCACTCTAATTGTCAAGCTGTTTTTTTGGTGACTCTATTGTAGATTTCCCATCAACACTTATTTTCTCTTCTCTCATATTGGTCGCTTCTTCTTTGGTCCCCTTGTCAATGTCAGAATCCTTCTAGATCGTCCCTCTTAGGTAGGGCATGAGTCGAGCTAACTTCTTCTTGAATCGAATTAGTCACTTCATTTTTTAATTTCGTTCCCATTAAATGTCTCACTACATAGTTGCCTTGAGTAGGGCTCGTCTCGAGTTGACATGTTCCTAGATTGAATTACTCATTCTTCTCTTCTTTAATTTCTTTGTTTTAAAATACTTGTCTTGGTTATTGCATCCCATAGACTGCAGCTATGGGGTCGATCACTCAACAACTTCTCCATCTTATCTCTTTCCTTCGCTGAAATTTCTAGATCATTTCGAGTGTCCATCTTTTCCCTTTTCTAGTTTAGCATGTGGGTTTTCAAGAAAGTTTTGAAACATGTGCAGGATCATTGAAGCAAAGTAAAACTACTAGGAGAATTGTGGCAACTCTTCGAGCTAATAATTCTACCTAGATTCACCATAGGTTATCTCTCATAGTCTAATATTTGTTTTCATTTTAACATCTCATTTATTTCATTGAATGATCATCCAAGAAACTTTGAGAGAAAATGCACGTTCATTGAAGAAAAGAAAAACACAGCTATGAGGTCGATCACTCAACAACACCTTGTTCTCATCTCTTTCTTTTGCTGAGGTTTCCAAATCATCTACAGTGTTCATCTTTTTTATTTTCTAGATTAGGCCTTGTGGTTTTTCGAGAAACTTTTGAAACATGTGCAGGTTCATTGAAGCAAATTAAAACTTCTAGGATTGACGTGGCAACTCTTCTACAACCATGTATGTTTAATACATATATGAACAATTTTTCAAGTTAGTTTCTTCGCAACTGTTTCAAATAATTTTTTGTCTTCCAACACTTCGCTTTATTTTTGCTAATGGTTCTTGGTGTTTTTGTAAATTCAGGTGAGTGTTTTGGAAGCGCACTTAGGGAGCTAACTAAGGGAGGGCAGGGGGTATTTTCTACGAAACAAATTTCTTGAGATTGCCATCATTTTCATACATCAACGGGTTCCAACATTGCATCAACATCTCTTCAGGTAAGTCTCTTAACATCTTTTTCAAAGAACTTGACCCAAGAAATAGAGTTTTTGAGATTGTTATCGTTTTCATACATCAATGGGCTCCAACATAATTATCTCTTATAGAGTAATATGTGTGGGTTTTCATTTTAAAATCTTATTTATTTCATTGATTAATAATCCATATGGTGAATCTATGTATAATTATTTAATTTTATTATAGATAAGAACCATGATTTTTTTCAAAAAAGTTTGGTAGCAAATGAAGATTCAGTGGAGAAAATAAAATCGTTTGGGTGACCCGTGGCAACTCTCTTCTACAATCATATATGTTGAACACCTGCATCAACATCATTTTAGATAAGTTAACAATTTTTCAAATATGTTTATTAGCCTTCTAACTCTTTTCATTTTCAGAAATCAAATTAATTAGCTCTTTCTCGCTTGACGTTTGCTTAGTTTTCTTGTTTATGCCCTAAACCTAAGGGAAGAACCCATTCTTTGCTTCCATATGAACATATACCCAACTCTAATTGTCAAGTTGTATTTTGGTGACTCTATTGTAGAGTTTTCATCAACCCTTACTTTCTCTTCTCTCATTTTGGTAGTTTTCACTTTGGTCCTCTTGTCAATGCTCGAATCTCTCTAGGCCGTCCCTCTTGGGTAGTGCATGAGTCGAGGTAACTTCTTCTTGGATCGATCTAGTCAGTGCATTCATTAATCTCATTTCCTCTAAATGCCTCACTCTACGTAGTTGTCTCGAGTAGGGCCCGACTCGAGTTGACATCTTCCTAGATCGAATTAGTCATTCTTCTCTTCTTCAATTTCATTGCTTCAAAATACCTTATCATGTTATCGCATCCCATAGACTGCAGCTATGGGGTCGATCACTCAACAACTCCTCACTCTGATCTCTTTGCTTTGCTGATATTTCCAGATCATCTCCAGTGTCCACCTTTTTTTTCTAGTTCAGGCCTTGTGGTTTTTCGAGAAAATTTTGAAACATGTGCAGGTTCATTGAAGCAAAATAAAACTTATAAGAATGATCTGGTAACTCTTCTACAACCAGGTATGTTTAACACCTATATCAACACTTTTTCACGTTAGTTTCCTAACAACTATTTCAAATAAGATTATTTGTTTTCCAACCCTTATCTTTGCTAACGTTTCTTGGTGTTTTTGTAAACTCAGGTCATCCTTTTTGGAAGCGCACTTAAGGAATGAGAGTTAAAGGAGGGGAGGGGGTATTCCCTCGAAACAATGTTCTTGAGATCGCCATCACTTTCGTACATCAATAAGCTCCAACATAACATCAACATCTTTTCAGTTAAGACTCTTAACTTCTTTTTCAAATAAGTTTCTTAGGCTTCAAACTCTTTTCATCTTCATATTCGGTTTCTTGTTTGTTCCTTAAACTCAAGCGACGACTCTATTTTATCCTTCCATATGTAACAAGTATCCCACTCTAATTGTCAAGCTCCATTTTTTGTGACTCTATTGTAGATTTTTCATCAACGCTTACTTTCTCTTTGTCATATTGCTCGCTTCCTCTTTGGTCCCCTTGTCAATGCCTTAATCCCTCTAGGTCATCCCTCTAGGGTAGGGCATGCGTCGAGCTAACTTCTTCTTGGATCGAACTAGTCACTTCATTATTTAATCTCATTCCCATTGAATGCCTCAATCTAGGTAGTTGTCTCGAGTAGGGCTCGACTCGAGTTAACATGTTCCTAGATCGAACTACTCATTCTTCTATTCTTTAATTTTTTTGGTTTAAAATACTTCTCTTGGTTATCGAATTCCATAGACTATAGCTGTGGGGTTGATCACAAAACAACTCCTCCCTCTCATCTCTTTCCTTAGCTGAAATTTCTAGATCATCTCGAGTGTCCATCTTTTCCTTTTCTAGTTCAGCATGTGGGTTTTCGAGAAAGTTTTGAAACATGTGCAGGATTATTGAAGCAAAGTAAAACTACTGGGAGGACTGTGGCAACTCTTCTAGGTAATAATTCTACCTAGATTCACCATAGGTTATCTCTCATAGTCTAATATGTGTTTTCATTTTTACATCACATTTATTTCATTGAATGATTATCCATATATATTGTGAATCTAGGTAGAGTTATATCGTTGTATTTTCGATAAGAAACATGATTTTTTTTAAGAAAGTTTGGTAGAAAATGCAGGATCATTGAAGAAAAGGAAAACGTAGCTATGAGGTCGATCACTCAACAACTTCTCATTCTCATCTCTTTCCTTCACTGAGGTTTTCAAATCATCTACAATGTTCACTTTTTTCATTTTCTAGTTTAGGCCTTGTGGTTTTTCGAGAAACTTTTGAAACATGTGCAGGTTCATTGAAGCAAATTAAAACTTCTAGGATTGACGTGGAAACTCTTCTACAACTATGTATGTTAAACACCTATATCAACAATTTTTCAAGTTAGTTTCTGATCAATTGTTTCAAATAATTTTTTTGTCTTCCAACACTTTTTGCTTTATCTTTGCAAAAATTTCTTGGTGTTTTTGTAAATTCAGGTGAGTGTTTTAGAAGCGTGCTTAGGAAGTGAGAGCTAAGGGAGGGGAGGGGGTCTTTCCCACGAAACAAATTTCTTGAGATTACCATTTTTTTCATACATCAATGGGCTCCAACATTGCATCAACATCTCTTCAGGTAAGTCTTTCGACATATTTTTGAAAAAAGTTGACCCAAGAAACAGAGTTTTTGAGATTGCCATCATTTTTATACATCAATGGGCTCCAACATAATTATCCCTTATAGTGTAATATGTGTGAGTTTTCATTTTAAAATCTCATTTATTTCATTGATTGATCATCCATATAGTGAATCTAGGTATAATTATGTATTTGTATTATAGATAAGGACCGTGATTTAAAAAAAAAAACTTTGGTAGCAAATTGAGGTTCAGTGGAGAAAATAAAAGCGTCTAGGTGACCCGTGGAAACTCTCTTCTACAATCATATATGTTGAACACCTGCATCAACATCATTTAAGATAAGTTAATATTTTTTCAAATATGTTTCTTAGCCTTCAAACTCTTTTCATCTTTAGAATTCAAGTTAACTAGCTCTTTTTCGCTTGACTTTTGCTTAGGTTTCTTGTTTGTGCCCTAAACTTAGGCGAAGACCCCATTCTTTGCTTCCATATGTAACATGTACCAAACTCTAATTGTCAAGTTGTATTTTGGTGACTCTATTGTAGAGTTCCCATCAACCCTTACTTTCTCTTTTCTCATTTTGGCAGTTCCACTTTGGTCCTCTTGCCAATGCCCGAATCTCTCTAGGTCGTCCCTCTTGGGTAGTGCATGGGTCGAGGTAAATTCTTATCAGATTGAGCTAGTCAGTACATTCTATAATCTCATTCCCTCTAAATGTTTCACTCTAGGTAGTTGTCTTGAGTAGGGCCCGACTCAAGTTGACAGGTTCCTAGATCGAATTAGTTATTCTTCTCTTTTTCAATTTCATTGCTTTAAAAATACCTTATCATGTTATCGCATCCCATAGATTGTAGCTATGAGGTCGATCACTCAACAACTCCTCACTTTGATCTCTTTCCTTTGCTGATATTTCCATATCATCTCCAGTGTCCACCTTTTTTTTTCTAGTTCAGGCCTCGTGGTTTTTCGAGAAACTTTTGAAACATATTAGGTTCATTGAAGCAAAATAAATCTTCTAGGATTGATGTGGCAACTCTTTTACAACCATGTATGTTTAACACATATATCAACACTTTTTCAGGTTAGTTTCCTAGCAACTATTTCAAATAAATTTCCTTGTTTTCAACTCTTTTCGTTTTATTTTTGTTAACGTTTCTTGGTGTTTTTGTGAACTTGGGTGAGCGCTTTTGAAGCGCACTTAAGGAGCGAGAGTTAAAGGAGGGGAGGGGGTCTTTCCCCTGAAACAAAGTCTTAAGATCACCATCACTTTCATACGTCAATGAGCTCCAACATAGCATTAACATCTTTTTCAAATAAGTTTTTTAGGCTTCAGACTCTTTTCATTTTCATATTTGGTTTCTTGTCTGTTCTCTAAAATCAAGCAGCAACTCCATTTTCTCCTTCCATATGTAACAAGTATGCCACTCTAATTGTCAAGTTGTATTTTTGGTGACTCTATTGTAGATTTCCCATCAACTCTTACTTTCTCTTCTCTCATATTGGTCGCTTTCTCTTTGGTCCTTTTGTCAATGCTAAAATCCTTCTAGGTCGTCCCTCTTGGGTAGGTCATGAGTCGAGCTAACTTTTTCTTGGATCGAACTAGTCACTTCATTATTTAATTTCATTCCTATTGAATCCCTCACTCTAGGTAGTTGTTTCGAGTAGGGCCCGACTCGAGTTGACATGTTCTTAGATCGAATTACTCATTCTTCTCTTCTTTAATTTTTTTGCTTTAAAATACTTGTCTTGGTTATCGCATTCCATAGGCTGCAGCTATGGGGCCAATCACTCAACAACTCCTCCCTCTCATCTCTTTCCTTCTCTAAAATTTCTAGATCATCTCGAGTGTCCACCTTTTTCCTTTTTTCTGATTCAGCTTGCGGGTTTTCGAGAAAATTTTGAAACATGCGCAGGATCATTGAAGAAATGTAAAACTATTAGGAGAGCTCTGGCAACTCTTCTAGGTAATGCTTTCACTTGGATTCTCCATAGATCATCTTTCATAGTCTAATATGCGTTTTCATTTTAACATCTCATTTATTTCATTGAATGATCATCCATATATATGGTGAATCTAGGTAGAGTAATTTCGTTGTATTTTAAGGAACACGATATTTTTCAAGAAACTTTGGTAGAAAACGCAGGTTCATTGAAGAAAATGAAAACACAGTGATGAGGTTGATCACTCAACAACACCTCGTTCTCACCTAGATTCACCATAGATTATCTCTCATGGTATGCTGTCTAATATGTGTTTTCATTTTAACATCTCATTTATTTCATTGAATGAACATTCATATATATGGTGAATCTAGGCAGAGTTATTTCGTTGTATTTTAGACAAGGAACATGATATTTTTCAAGAAGCTTTGGTAGAAAATGCAGGTTCATTGAAGAAAATGAAAACACAGCGATGGGGTCGATCACTCAACAACACCTCGTTCTCATCTCTTTCTTTCGCTGAGGTTTCCAATTGATCTACAGTGTTCACCTTTTTTATTTTCTAGTTTAGGCCTTGTGGTTTTTCGAGAAACTTTTGAAACATGTGCAGGTTCATTGAAGCAAATTAAAACTTTTAGGATTGATGTGGCAACTTTTATACAACCATGTATGTTTAACACCTATATCAACAATTTTTTAAGTTAGTTTCTTAGCAACTGTTTCAAATAATTTTTGTCTAAAAACACTTTTCACTTTATCTTTGCTAACATTTCTTGTTGGTTTTGTAAATTCAGGTGAGTGTTTTGGAAGCGCGCTTAGGGAGCGAGAGCTAAGGGAGGGGAGGGGGTCTTTCCCAAGAAACAAATTTCTTGAGATTACCATCATTTTCATACATCAATGGGCTCCAACATTGAATCAACATCTCTTTAGGTAAGTCTCTTAACATCTTTTAAAAAAAAAGTTGACCCAAGAAACAAAGTTTTTGAGATTGCCATCATTATCATAGATCAATGAGCTCCAACATAATGATCTCTTATAGTGTAATATGTGTGGGTTTTCATATTAAAATCTTATTTATTTCATTGATTGATTATCCATATGGTGAATCTAGGTATAATTATGTATTTGTATTATAGATAAGGACCATGATTCGTGGCAACTCTCATCTACCATCATATATGTTGAACACTTACATCAACAACATTTCAGATAAGTTAACATTTTTTCAAATATGTTTCTCTTCCTTCGAACTCTTTTCATCTTCAGAATTCAAGTTAATTAGCTCTTTCTCGCTTGACCTTTGCTTAGGTTTCTTGTTTGTGCCGTAAATCTAAGCGAATAACCCATTCTTTGCTTCCATATGTAACATGTACCCAATTCTAATTGTCAAGTTGTATTTTGGTGATTCTATTGTAGAGTTCCCATCAACCCTTACTTTCTCTTCTTTTATTTTGGTAGTTTTCACTTTAGTCTCCTTGTCAATGCCCGAATCTCTCTAGGTCGCCCCTCTTAGGTAGTGCATGAGTCGAGGTAACTTCTTCTTGGATAGAGCTAGTCAGTGCATTCTTTAATCTCAAATGCCTCACTCTAGGTAGTTGTCTTGAGTAGGGCCCGACTCGAGTTGACTAGTTCCTGGATCGAATTAGTCATTCTTCTCTTCTTCAATTTCATTGCTTTAAAAAATACCTTATCATGTTATCGCATCCCATAGACTACAACTATGGGATCGATCACTCAACAACTCCTCACTCTGATCGCTTTCCTTTGTTGAGATTTCTAGATTATCTCCATTTTTCGAGATTAACACCTATATCAACAATTTTTCGAGTTAGTTTCTTAGCAATTGTTTCAAATAATATTTGTCTTCCAACACTTTTCGTTTTATCTTTGCTAACGTTAGTTGGTGTTTTTATCAATTCAGGTGAGTGTTTTGGAAGCGTGCTTAGGGGAAGGGGTCTTTCCCATAATTTTTTCTTCTTCTTGAGATTGCCATCATTTTCATACATCAATGGGCTCCAACATAATTATCTCTTATAGTCTAATATGTGTGGGTTTTCATTTTAAAATCTCATTTATTTCATTGATTGATCATCCATATGGTGAAACTAGGTATAATTATGTATTTGTATTATAGATAAGGACCATGATTTTTTTCAAAAAACTTTGGTAGCAAATGAAGGTTCAATGAAGAAAATAAAAACGTCTGGGTGACCCTTGTCAACTATCTTCTACAATGATATATGTTGAACACCTGTTTCAACATCATTTCAAAAAAGTTAACATTTTTTCAAATATGTTTCTTAGCATTCGAACTCTTTTCATGTTCAAAATTCAAGTTAATTAGCTCTTTCTCGCTTGACCTTTGCTTAGGTTTCTTGGTTGTGCCTTAAACTTAAGCAAAGACCCCATTCTTTGCTTTCATATGTAACATGTACCCAACTTTAATTGTCAAGTTGTATTTTGGTGACTCTATTGTAGAGTTCCAATCAACCTTTACTTTCTCTTCTCTCATTTTGATAGTTTCCACTTTGGTTCCCTTGTCAATGCCCAAATCTCTCTAGGTCGTCCCTCTTGGGTAGTGCACGAGTCGAGGTAACTTCTTCTTGGATTGAGCTAGTCAGTGCATTGTTTAATCTCATTTTCTCTAAATGCTTCAGTCTAGGTAGTTTTCTCGAGTAGGGCTTGACTCGAGTTGACATGTTCCTAGATCAAATTAGTCATTCTTCTCTTCTTCAGTTTCATTGCTTTAAAATACCATATCATGTTATCGCATCCCATAGAATGCAGCTATGGGGTCGATCACTCGACAACTCTTCACTCCGATCTCTTTCGTTTGCTGAGATTTCCAGATCATCTCTAATGCCTACTTTTTTTTCTAGTTTAGGCCTTGTAGTTTTTCGAGAAACTTTTGAAACATGTGCAGGTTCATTTAAGCAAAATAAAACTTTTAGGATTGATGTGGCAATTCATCTGCAACGAGGAAAGTTTAACACTTATATCAACACTTTTTCAGGTTAGTTTCTTAGCAACTGTTTCAAATAAGTTTCTTTGTTTTCCAACTCTTTTCACTTTATCTTTGCTAACGTTTCTTGGTGTTTTTTTAAACTCGGGTGAACATTTTGGAAACACGCTTAAGGAGCGAGAGCTAAAGGAGGGGAGGGAGTTTTTCCCCCGAAACAATGTTCTTGAGATTGCCATCACTTTCATACATCAATGAGATCCAACATAGCATCAACATCTTTTAAGTTAAGACTCTTAATTTTTTTTTCAAATAAGTTTCTTAGGGTTCAGACTCTTTTCATCTTCATATTTGGTTTCTTGTTTGTTCCCTAACTCAAGCGGCGACTCCATTTTCTCCTTCCATATGTAACAAGTGTCCTACTCTAATTATCAAGCTGCATTTTTGGTGACTCTATTGTAGATTTCCCATCAATCCTTACCTTCTCTTCTCTCATATTGGTTGCTTCCTCTTTGGTCCCCTTATCAATGCCATAGTCCCACTAGGTCGTCCCTCTTCGGTAGGGCATGAGTTGAACAAATTTCTTCTTGGATTGAACTAGTCACTTCATTCTTTAATCTCATTCTCATTGAATGCTTCACTCTAGGTAGTTGTCTCGAGTAGGGCCCGACTCGAGTTGACATGTTCCTAGATCGAATTACTTATTCTTCTCTTCTTTAATTTCTTTGGTTTAAAATACTTGTCTTGTTTATCGCATCTCATACACTGTAGCTAAGGGGTCGATCACTCAACAACTCCTCCCTCTTATCTCTTCCTTTTGCTGAAATTTCTAGATCATCTCCAGTGTCCATCTTTTTTCTTTTCTAGTTCAGCATGTGGGTTTTCGAGAAAATATTGAAACATGTGCAGGATCATTGAAACAAAGTAAAACTACTAGGAGAACTGTGGCAACTCTTCTAGGTAATAATTTTACATAAATTCACCATAGGTCAACTCTCATAGTCTAATATGTGTTTTCATTTTAACATCTCATTTATTTCATTGAATGATCATCCATATATATGGTGAATCTAGGTAGAGTTATTTCGCTGTGTTTTAAGCAACATGATATTTTTCAAAAAACTTTGGTAAAAATGCAGGTTCATAAAAGAAAAGAAAAACGCAGCTATGCGGTCGATCTCTCAACAACACCTCGTTTTCATCTCTTTCCTTCGCTGAGGTTTTCAGATCATCTAGAGTGTTCACCTTTTTTATTTTTTAGTTTAGGCCTTGTGGTTTTTCAAGAAACTTTTGAAACATGTGCAGGTTCATTGAAGCAAATTAAAACTTTTAGGATTGATGTGGCAACTCTTCTACAACGATGTATGTTTAACACTTATATCAACAATTTTTCAAATTAGTTTCTTAGCAATTGTTTCAAATAATTTTTTGTTTTTTAACACTTTTCGCTTTATCTTTGCTGACGTTTCTTGGTGTTTTTGTAAATTTCGGTGAGTGTTTTGGAAGCGTGCTTACGGAACGAGAGCTAAGGGAGGGGAGGGTGTTTTTCCCATGAAACAAATTTATTGAGATTGCCATCATTTTCATACATCAATGGGCTTCAACATTGCATCAACATCTTTTTAGGTAAGTCTCTTAACATCTTTTTCAAAGAAGTTGACCCAAGAAACAGAGTTTTTGAGATTGCCATCATTTTCATACATCAATGGGCTCTAACATAATTATCTCTTATAGTGTAATATGTGTGGGTTTTCATTTTAAAATCTCATTTATTTCATTCAATGATCATTCATATGGCGAATCTAGGTATATATATGTATTTGTATTATAGATGAGGACCATGATTTTTTTTTCAAAACTTTGGTAGCAAATGGAGGTTCAGTGGAGAAAATAAAAATGTCTAGGTGACCCGTGTCAACTCTCTTCTACAATCATATATGTTGAACACATGCATCAACATCATTTCAGATAAGTTAAACATTTTTTCAAATATGTTTCTTAGCCTTCGAAGTCTTTTCATCTTCATAATTCAAGTTAATTAGCTCTTTCTCGCTTAACCTTTGCTTAGGTTTCTTGTTTGTGCTCTAAACCTAAGCGAAGACCTCATTCTTTGCTTCAATATGTAACATGTACCCAACTCTAATTGTCAAGCTGTATTTTGGTGACTCTATTGTAGAGTTACCGTCAACTCTCACTTTCTCCTCTCATTTTGGTAGTTTCCACTTTGGTCCCTTTGTCAATGCCCGAATCTCTTTAGGTCGCCCCTCTTGGGTAGTGCATGAGTCGAGGTAACTTCTTCTTGGATTGAGCTAGTCAGTGCATTCTTTAATCTCATTTTCTCTAAATTCCGCACTCCAGGTAGTTGTCTTGAGTAGGGCCCGACTCAAATTGACATTTTCCTAAATCGAATTAGTCATTATTCTCTTCTTCAATTTCATTGCTTTAAAATACCTTATCATGTTATAGCATCCCACAGACTGCAGCTATGGGGTCGATCACTCAACAACTCCTCACTCTGATCTCTTTCCTTTGCTGAGATTTCCAGATCATCTCCAGTGTCCACCTTTTTTTTTAAATTCAGGCCTTGTGGGTTTTCGAGAAACTTTTGAAACATGTGCAGGTTCATTGAAGCAAAATAAAACTTCTAGGATTGATGTGGCAACTCTTCTACAACCAGGTATGTTTAACACCTATATCAAAACTTTTTCAGGTTAGTTTCCTACCAACTGTTTCAACAAAGTTTATTTGTTTTCTAACTCTTTTCGCTTTATCTTTGCTAACGTTTCTTGATGTTTTTGTAAACTCGGGTGAGCGTTTTGAAAGCGCAATTAATGAGCTAGAGCTAAAGGAGGGGAGGGGGTCTTTCCCCCGAAACAATGTTCTTGAGATTGCCATCACTTTCATACATCAATGAGCTCCCACATAACATCAACATATTTTCAGTTAAGACTCTTAACATCTTTATCAAATAAGTTTCTTAGGCTTTAGACTCTTTTTATCTTCATATTTGGTTTCTTGTTTGTTCCCTAAACTCAAGCGGCGACTGCATTTTCTCCTTCCATATGTAACAAGTATCCCACTCTAATTGTCACGCTGTTTTTTTGGTGACTCTATTGTAGATTTCCCATCAACCCTTACTTTCTCTTCTCTCATATTGGTTGCTTTCTCTTTGGTCCCTTTGTGTTGCAGCTGCAACATTTTCCCAAAATTCAAAATTTTTGGGACCCTCCTTTTATTTCGTTTTGCTCAGCTCTTTGGTTTTTCTTGATGTTTGTTCAAGGAATATTTTTATGCCAGTGCTGTTTTACGGCTTGCATTGATTTTTTGCCCTGTCGTCAAAAGCGTTTGAGACTATGAGCTGAAAATACAGTTAATTGTGCACCCGCCGTGGCGGAAAAGTAACAAGAAATTGGGTTTGATCCCAGGGTTACTGGTCTTCGACGTGCTTTATTTGTTTTTCTTAATTGGCGGGTTTGCTGGAATACCGTCAGAACGTGTTGTCTCTACGGTTTTCACTGTTGCAGATGATGCATTGCGAAGTCACCTGACGTTTGTATTAACCTCTTCCGATCCTGCCGTTTTGATTCGCAAGTCCTTAGTCTTTTCAACTTTCATCGTTGCGGCTCTAGAAAGCACTATCCTTTCGATATAGTTTGATTTTTGTTGTCCGCTTGACCGATATATTTTTCCTAAGTCATGTTTATTTTGACTTCGATTGTGACTGGTCTGCAGAGCTCGGTGTCTTTATGGTTTCCGCTGTTGCGGCTTTTTAACCAACTATAGGTTCGAGGCCTTAGTCTGGTGAACTTCGATGCGAATTTTTATGGTTTTCTCTTGCCGATGCCCCTGCGGACCTCATGATCGTTTCATCATCTGTCGTTGCGGAGACGCTGCTGACAGGATCGTCGATCCTGTAGTTGTTTTGCCGCTCGTTGGTCTTATTTTTTCCCGCCGATTGTATGTTGACCGGGACGTATATGTTGGGGGTTGGGGTTTATTATTTTCTATTGTTGTTTTTGCGAATTTGCCCGTGCTGTCATTATCGTTTCGAGCAGAGCATCGTACTCGCTGTCCGTATCTCGTTCCTAGGTGGCTCCGCCGTGGAGGTTTGCGGATTTTTCTCGCCGGTCGCACAGCACATTGCCAGGTAGGCCTTTATTCTCGTTCTACCTTTTTCGTTCGAATGGTTGAGTTGAGTTTGTCGCCCTTGATTAATTTCCCCCTCTGCGGTTAATGGATACCTAGTTTTATGTTTTAGCGCTTATATATAGTCTATGTAGACGGTAGGGCTGTCCGGTGGGGGATTTTTTGGTTTGCTTGATGATTCAATTCGCAGCCGTTATGAGTTTGCGACCCGCACCTGACTGCTTGGGAAATCGGTGCAGATGGGCGTTACGCTGTCTGCACCAGTTTCCCCCAGTCTATGTATGGCCGTCCGGGGAGGGTAGTTCCCTGTTGGTTTGCAGAGGAGGGTGTTTTCGTGTTTATTTCGAAGATTTCGAGGTTTTGGTTTCCCAGTATGGTCGCTCACGTTTCTTGTGGACCAGGGTCGCATTTTTAAGGTCATGCCCCGCTTAGGATGAGATTGGGAATGGGACGATTTAGTTCATAGCGTCGAGGGGGTGAATTGAGATTGTTTTTCCTCGACGGGGGAAGGGGATTTTCTTCATTTTAGAAAGGCCATGATATTATGAGTTCATTATGCAAATTTTAGTCATGGGCTGGTTTTAGCTCTTTGGCAGATTGGTTTTGTGCAGGAACACTTGGTATTTGAATATTGTTTGTTTATTTTTCATAGCTGTAATCATGATTATCCTAAACGAGGTAAATGCTCATGCAGTTTGTCTCCATTCTTTGAGTATTATTTTAGGAATGGCTCAACAGAACCTAAAGGATTTTGTGTATGACATGGAAATCCTTCCGAATTCGAGATGTCTAAACGACAAAAGAAGAATGCTCCTATAGTAGAGGAGGAACCCGATGTTGAAATTGTCACCAAGGTTGAATACACCTACGGAGACACCAGATGCATAGTGGGTGTTGAGCCTGAATATAAATGGGGGGAAGTCTACAGACTAATAACACACCGGGAGGTACCTGACACAGGTTTCAAGGAAGAAACTATATATGCAAATATAGAGAGATCTGCTCTGATGAGGTTTGCTACCAGACCTGTGCTTTTCCCGTGCTCCGAGGTGATTGGATGGATTCTGCCTAGGGCAGATGTAACTACCATGATTTTGGCCAACGTGGACAAACAGGGTTGTGCTACTTATATCCCTGGGTACGTATCACTAGCCTACCACTTACCGGAGGCCCAGGTATACTTGATTGAAGACTGGCTAAAGACAGTTAATCTTGACCTAGTCGAGACACTAAAAAGAATGATGGTACCTGGCAAGAGTTTCAGGACTAGGCCATCAGGGGAATATGATACTGCCACTTTAAGGACCCCTTACAGGCTCATTTCCCTGATGCTGAACAGGATATTCGGGAGAGCCCATGGTAAAAGTTTTAAGTTGGGTTGGGTCCCTATTATCTTCTATGTTGCAACCCAAGGGACAGTGTTCAACTGGGCGAACATTGTATCAAACAGCCTCTCGGCCTGCATTGCTTCAACATTAGGAGTTTCCCAGAAAAAATCAGAGTTCTACATGAGCTCTATACTGATTGATTGTATACTATGCAACCAACCTTTCCCAAACCTGAGGTGTATCTGGGACCGAGAGAGAACACCAGACTACTCAACTTACAAGCCACTATGGGCACATAAGTACCACAGTCACTATATAGAAGTGTGTGAACACTTCATTATGCCATTATATACATTGATTTTCTTAAAAGAGTGCAATTGCATGTCGGAGGAAGCGTTGCAGGTTATTGAACAATATGCGGATTACTACTTAATAGAGGATGGACTTTATATCAAAATGTATGGATGCTGCAGAGCACCTTCACTACTGCCAAAATATGCCACTGACTATGTGGTACACAAAGAGGCAGTTAGGCAGGTCTTCGTAGATGGCGTAGGGAGTTTTTTATTTGAACATAAAAATGCAACTTATCCTCCCTTACCATTCAGGTTGGGAAGCTATAAGTTCACAAGAGTTAAGAAAGTCGATGAATTTGTAGAAGAATTGGGGAAATTCCATTTTGGGGAAATAAATTTCCACAGGAACGATTCCCGGAATAAAGTGGCAGAGCACTACAAGGAGGCAACTGTACATTTTGAGTACACAAGCCATTGGGATAAGTATGAATCCATTTTCCGAAGTGTTGAAAATATAACTGCCTTAAGAAGAAGACTTAAAAAGAAAATCACTACCAAAGGCGGGAAAGGACAGGATGAACAGAAAAGCGCAGAGGAAGAAGAGGCTAGGAAAAGGGATGAAGATGCTAGGAGACTAGCACAGGAAGTCGAAAGTTGGCTCAAAGGTGAGGAGGAAGAAAAGAGAAAAGCTGAACAAGAAGCAGCTAGAAAGGTAGAAGAAGCTGCCCGGAGTGAAGAAGAGGAAAAGAAAAGGAAAATGGATGAGGAACTGAGGAAGCAGGAAGCAAAAAGATTAAAACTGATAGGGTCCATGATAGAGCAATCAACTTCCGATCTTGTAGACATTCAGGCTCAGGACTTGGGTAATCCTGATGTTCAAGATCCTGAGGCAGCTACTAGCAGCACACCAGGACAAGCTGTTGTTCCTACCCTAAGACTAATCCCTTTTGAGCAAAAGAAAGGGGAAGAGGTGCTGGACTTCAACACTATCTTTTACGATAGGGAAACAAAAAGAATTGTGAAGAGGACCGAGAGGAAGGTCGAGACTTGGGGGCAGTTAGGTAAAATGATAAATGATACAACCGTAGTATATGGGACAGACAAGGACCCCAAGTTCACTATCCGAGCTGGGGCAGCATTGATCCATGCTTCTGAGGACAATGTGGATTGGATAATGACTGATCTTGAACAGTCAAAGAAATCTGCTGCCCAACTAAAAGATACCCTAAGAAGGAAGAGAGAGGAAAGTAGCAGATTGAAAAAAAAGTTTGAAGACATGCAACATGAAATAAAGTCTTCAAAAGTAGAGCTCCAATTCCTCCAAGTAGAAAAGAGATCTTTGGAGGCTGCGCAAAGAAGTCTGGAGAAATTGCAGCAGGAATGTCAAGGGTTAAGGACAGAAAATGATGAGTTGAAGACGGTATGTGAAAGTCTTCACATAGAAAAAGATCAGCTGCTAGGTAAGATAGGGGAGTTGGAGTTACAGAAAGCTACCTTGGAGGAGTCTGAGAGGCAATCTCAGGGGCAGACTACAGAGCTTAAAGAACATGTTACTTCATTAACAGCAGCTCTAGAAGAGGCCAGGGAACAATAGGTCAACCTTCTGCCTTTCAAGGTGCATGTTCTAGCACAAAGGAGCAAGATGCACTAGTTGCAAGTAGCCATATAAGAAGAGAGGTGCAAGATCTTGCAGGTAGACAATAGACTGGAAGAAATTTTGGAAACCTCTTCATATTTTGTAGACAGATAGTAGGACATCTTAGAAATCCTGACAGGAAGAATGGCAAGATTAGAGGCCAATGAGGAAATCCCTACTGACCTGCCAGCAAAAGATCAACAAGGCCTGAGACAAGACTATGATTTATTGGAATTTTCCATAAACACAGCCGAAGAATTCAAAAAAGCTGTTAAGAAGACAAAGGGAGCTTGTACCGAGTTCTTCAGGAGATTTTTGATTACTTATAATCGTTGTCAGGTTGATGTTGAATAGAGAATGGACACCTTTCCAGACCATAACCTGTTTTTGGAGATGTTGCAAAGAAGATATCAGGAAAATGAGCAAATGATTCAGCACATCAAAGCCCTATATGAGCAGACCCTGAGAAATGAGGTAGCTCACTCCGCGGTTAGTGTACAGTTGCTAGAGGATCAACTTCGCCTGAGCTCAGCCAGGATTGAAGTATTAAGAAATCAGGCCGCTAAATTTGAAATCAATATTCATTGTTTAGAACCTTCTAAGTTCGAAAACATTGCCTCAGAAGCTTCAGCATGGAAGAAGTTCTTGAATAGTTAAGCGGGACCCTCCTCATAAGCGCTTTGTTTGTTTGTGTTATTGTAATATATTGTAAATTCTATAAGTACTTAATGAAAGAAAAGTGTGGGAGGTGAAGTGTTGGGGAAGCCCAAGAGTCATTTGTGGGCAGCCCAACAGTTTTGCTCTTTTGTATAAATATAGAAGAATTAGATAGGAGGGGGGGCTTTTTCCCAGAGAAACTTGTGAACCAGTTGTTGTAAGAGGAACTACTTCGTCTTGCAATAATAAATTACAAATTTTTGCCTGTTGGAGAAAGTGCTGTGTGGAATGTTCAAATGTGATGAAATGAACAATGTTGAAGAGGAACTATTTTGTTTTGAGCTTTGTTTCAATAACCGTGAGATTGTTCTAACTTTCTGAACCTATGTTTTTACATGAATGTTCTCTGGTTTATTCTGTGATAATTTTCACTATGAGTAATGAATGTTTTAACAGTTGACGAGCTATCTTGTCGTGTATATCTTTATTCATGTTGATGTGTTTTGATTCTAAGAACAACTATCTGTGATTTATTTTAACATATGAACAATATTACATTACTCATGAATTGATTATCTTGCTCCCTAGGGACAACTTAGTTAGTGTTGTTTTTCTAGTTGTTTGTGATTTAGATGCGAGAGAGTCTAAGACGAGAGGTAAGAACCTACGCATCACATTGTGACAACTCCTTGCATTCTTTATCAATCTACATCTTAGATATGCACTTGCATATCATACTTAAAGTAAAAAAATACAAAAATATATAAGGTGGACCGGGCCGCAACCGGTAAAACCCTTTGTTTTATTACTTGACCTACGGTAGCCGAACCGCAAACCAGACGGATTCCCTACACCAAACAGTCACGGGCTAGTTGGGAACGTTGACTAGGGAGAATCCCTTACTGTTGTTGCCTGCAAATTTCCAGGCCTCAACAGTTTCTGGCGCTAGAAGGAGGGCCACCAGTGCATGGTTGGCCGGGTAAATACATTTCCTCGAAATTACTCCACCAGTGATAGTTTTGAAAGTAGTTTATTTCCTTACCCAAATACTGAAGAAAATAGAGAAAATTTGTTTGCTGTGGACAACCAAGTGGTAAATGATCTGAGAAGACACACACGGGCCTATGTAAAAAGTATTGGAGGATTACCCACTATCCCTGATTCAACCCGAAGAGAATACAAGAAGAAGGATCGTCCCATCTTGGAGGATTCAGTGTTGGTTGGAGATTTGGAAGAGTTAGTAGAAGTAGCATTACAGGAAGTTGTTCAACCTTTGAATCAAGTAGGCCCAAACACACCTTATTGTTCTCCTGTGCGTACTCTTGTTCCTTCACCTCCTCACTCTCCACCCAAACTCATGGCAGGTGTAAATGCAAAATAGCCACTTAACCCACCAAATCCACCACCGGCTTGGAAACCCAGATCACTCTTGAACTTAACACCTCCGTTGCATGATTTACCGCAAGCTTTCGAGAAGATGCTGCCTAAGTTTGACCCAAATGAGAAGGTTACAGTAGATGACCATTTGCAAAGTTTCTATTTGGCAATAGAAGGATTAAGGGTTGGGGAACATGAGGATGTAGTTTGTAGACTTTTTTCACACACCCTTAAAGGAGCAGCAACATCATGGTACTTTGGTTTGTCTGCAAACTCTATCCCAGATTGGGATACTTTTGAAAGGATTTTCAGAAGTAAGTATGCAGCCCAAAAGACACGTGCAACACTAATGAAAGGTTTAGGCGCTTTAAAAAAAGAAAGGAAAGAAAAGGTACACAATTTTACTCAAAGATTTTCTGCTTACCTCAAGAACTTCTTTGCAACTGATAAGCCTTCTGATAAAGTTCTGATTGAGTATTATACCTCAGCTTTAGGTCTTGACTTGGCTATGCTCACAAAAGCTCAAGTTAAGCCTACGCTATCAGAGACTTACGAAGAAACATAAAGAGTAGAGGCTGAAAAGGAAAGTATAGAAGATTATCCTGATCAGTCTGGAGAAAAAACTTCTAGGAAGAAAGCCTTATTACTGTCTAAACCTAGAGAGGAGCAATCACATGATTTTGAGGGGATGTTAAAGATGATGCAAAAGCTTTCCAACAAAATAATAGATTTGGAGAAAGAAAAGGAAGCTCAGAAATCATATAAGCCTTATTACAAAAAAAGAGAGGATAACAACCAACCCAAACTTCCTCCATACGGATCAACATCGATGAATTTAACAGAGGTGGGGATGCAGAGGTGGGGATGGATAATTTTTGCACTTTTCACCAACAACCCCATTCTAAAAAGAATTGTTCTCAATGGTTAAAGTCAATGACATTGGTGATGAATCAACTTTTGGATTCTAAATTAACTGAGGATAGTGATGAAGAGGAAAAAGGTCGTAAGACCACAGAAAAACAAGAGAATGATACCATGTTTTTATGGGATTGTGTCTCGCTTTTTGATACAGAAAGAAATACTCTGAAAGCTGAGAGTATATCAGAAATTCAAATGACAACAAAAGGCCTGGATTTGGTAAATAAAGACAATTTAATGATATCAAAGATTAAGAAGTTGCAAGAGAATGTCAGGAAACAACCAAAGAACAATGTTGATGACAAAGTACCTGAAATTACCATTACCAGCCAAGATCCGAAGCAAATCAACAAGCCTGTTAAGCCTATGGAAGACCAAGTAGGTGTTAACAAAGAAAATAATGAAAGGCCTGAAGAACCAAAGGAAGAGATACCCACTGAAAACCAACCTGTGGAGGAAGATGTTGAATCAATTTGGGAAGGGAAAGCTAGGTTTAAAACCCCACCTTTCCTTTTGACTTTGGAAATTCTGAACCATAGGGTGCATAATTGTTTGGTAGATTCTGGATCATCAGTGAATGTTATGCCACTCAGTCTGCAAAAAAATTAATGGGCAGCCAAAACCTACTGCTTGGGAAGTTACTCAATTAGACAGAAGTAGTGTCAAAGTAGTTGGGGAAATGGAAAATGTTCTCATTCGTTTATCTGCAAATGAAAAGATATGTCAATTTATTGATATTGTGGTGGTAGACATACCAGATGGGTATGGACTTATTCTGAACCGAGACTGGTCCGCAAGGTTAAAGGGGTATTTTGCTTTAGATTGGTCACATTTATGGTTGCCTCATAAAGGGGTCCCAAACCGGATCAAAATCTTAAGGGAGCCTTACATGAAGCACACTATCACTAAGCTAGAAGAAGAGAATGAATCAACAAATTCTGTTTTGGGGAATTATCTAATGGAGCTTGAACTAAGACATCATGCATTAGAAGAAGCCAACAATATAATAAACACTCCGCCCGATCTTCTTCAATGTTCACGGGCTGATGGGATTGATTATAAATTGGTAGACGTAGTTTCGGTTTCAAAAATAGCAGAATTAGATAATGGTTAGTCATTTCACATCTGCAATCAAGCCTAGCTCCTTGACTCATAAGTTGATACATTTTTAGGGGTGGGCACAGAACTGATCAGGTAGTGGTTGATTCTCAATTTTTACTTTAATTTTTGATTTGATGACCTTGTACATAAATAATTTGATGCAGTTTTCACTTTGATTTATCGCTGTTGTTTCTAGTTATTTTGGTTTGTTTTGAATAAAAGAGGCAAACTTTTGGTTGCATGGAAAGCATCACGGTTCTCGTTGAAATCTTTGGGATAAGACTGTGCGTTTTGTTTGAAATGATCGAATTTCTTCTAGTAAGTAGTTTTCCTAAATGGCTATGCACTCATTGAAGTCCTGCATAACCTCTGAAAATTACTCATAATTAAAAGGTCTGGAATACTATTTCGAGGCTCCATCCATTTCACATCTAAGATGTCTTAGGGGGTGATATCAAAGGACCCACGGAAAGGAAGCAAGGTAAACAATTTATTATATATAAATGATCCCATGCCATGATTTAAAAATCCTAGAGGCTGTTAAGAGTCAAAACTCCTAAAAGAAGCAAAGCATATCAAAGCATAGTGAATACGGATTTGCCAAAAGTTCATCTCCGTTCGTGAGATGAAAAGTAAATACATCTCTCACACAAAAGGACACCATGGATAGAAGGGCCTTGTTGCCGCCTAATTCACACTTTAAGACGCAGGAAAGTCACAATCTGCTATGTGTGTCCTTGGGGGCAAGCGAGAGCTGGGGACCACTGTCACCACAGTCCACAACTCCTCCGTTTAGGCAAGATCCCAACAGAGCCAAGGGGGGTAGTCCCTATGAGAAAACTAAGTTCCAGGTTTATTAATTTATTACAAATTAATTAAAGGGATCGTTTAATAAGAATGAGGCTAAGACTCTATATTATCTAAGGCATGACAAGCGGCATGCAAAATGCAAAGATTTCCTTTAAATGACAAGCAAACCTTTAGATAAAACAAGACCAGTGCCTATTACAAATGGAGTCTAAAGACAGATTACAACTTTACAAGCTTACAAAAAAAATTAGAGATTTAAGTTATAATTAAACTACAGCTTAGGTGTTTAACAATGAGATGAATGAATGATATAATTATAAACAACAATGAACCAAAATATTAAGCAATATACAGATGATTTACCAATATAGACAAAGATTTACCATATAGCAAAAAAATGCTTTGAGTGAAGATTATTAAACCAACAGTAAATTAAAAATGGAAAAGACTTTAAGCAGTTAAGCATTCACCACATAACAATTGCAGAACTGAAAGTAAATACTTGTAACTGAAAAGTAAAGTGCTGGAAGTAATGTTGGAGTGCAAGTGTGCTGAAATGAAAGAGTGTTGTGAAACCGATTTTGCAATGTCTCTTGGTTTATTTTAGTTAATTTTATTAAAGTTTTTCTTCTTGACGTTAAGTTTTAGAACCGGTGGTGTGATTACCCCGATCTAGTTCTTTTCAAGTCGAAGAGGGAATGCTGTTGCGCTCAACAAAGTGGGAACAAAGCCCACCCATAGCTCACAGGTCTAACCCCAATGGCCTGGTGCTCAACAAGGGGGACGTCAAAGCGCCTAGAGACCCCCCACGGTCTACTACCCCAAGTCGCCTCCGAGGTCACTGTTTTTAATCAACCGAAAAATTACTAGATGGATGCCTATTAAACTAAGACTTTCCTGTCTCTTGGTCGTATCTCGTGAGTACCCCGAAGGGTGATAACCGAGTAGAGGAGCAGAAGATGGGAAGTTGTTGTTGGTAAGTTTTAGAAGTAAATTTTATCTGGGTGATTAGCATGCAATGTTTATTTTAAAACGATCAACAAGATCAACCAAGCTGTATCCCTTATGGGAGGTGCCGGTATTTGATCTTGGACTTGGAAAATAAAATGTGTTTGATTGTAGTACAAGGAAAAAAAGTTGTTTTAGCTAACTAAGCCCCCACTTCACCTGTTTTTCATATCCAGCTTGAAGTCCCTAAAGGGAGATGACAAGTGGATAGAGGGTACACAGGATTAGATGGGTTGTATGATTACTTTTTAACAGGAAAAATAAAATTGCATAAAAAGAAATCCAAGCAACTAGTATCCTACTTCCTACTCTACTTCCTAATCTATTTACTTATGGATTACAAATGCTTATAAGCTTTGAATAATACCCCAAGAGAAACTCTCGTTGGGGTTTACAATAATCAGAAAATGAGAGAGAGAGGTGAGGGTTTGAACCCTTTTTTGGACCGGTTGAAGGTTGAGGTATTTTTGGGCCGATTTGGGCAGCACCTCTCTTTCACTTGTGCATAACCTGTCGTAAACCAGCAAGCTATGTTCACTGGAAATCACAGAAAAACACTAAAGAGATTATCAGAAAAATTTAGTACAAAAATTTACAAAATTTACAGTAAAAATCTGAATGTGAAAATGACAGAAATATGATATTTAGAGGGCTGGAAAATGAGTTTCCAGCCACCTAAACGATGTTTAAATAGCAGAAATAAAAGCCTATACTAATATATAATAGGTGGGGGCACTAAAACAAGGGTTATATTCACTATACAGTGAATAAAACCCAGTTTCAGGAAGGCTGAAAGTCAATGGCCGAATTTAAAATTTGCCGAAACGAAACCCTTGGAGAGATCTCCTTGCTTGGACAACCTGCAAATAAGTCTAGATCTGCAAGATATCGTAAGCCTAGTGATGAATGTCCAACAGTTCCTGCAAAATACTTTGAAAGAAAATGTTAAACCATTCACAAAAGAAAGCAAAAATACTTTTACTCTCTAATCTCTCCACAAAATACTTTGTGGAGAGCTAACTAGACTAATACAATAATGCAAAACTAAAAAAATAGAAGTTATCTCACAAGAAATGGATCATAAAATGCTGCACAATGTCCTTCCAAAGAATTCTTTTATTAAATGGGCCAACTAGGGCAAAGCTTCAATACAAAAGTGTGGCAAGAAAAATATGAGAGAGTAGGGAGAAATATTCCGGCAGCATAACAATAGCATGAGAGATCATGTCTAATGAGGGAGTGAGACCCTCATTATATAGTTGAGGAAGACCCCAACCCCTTGAAGATCAATGGCGGAGATTTGATCTAGATCTAGGTTAAATCTCCACCACTAGATCTAGGTATTTGACTTTACATTCTTCTCAATCAATCTCCACCCTTAGATTATTTTTTAATCAATGGCTTAGAAGCTTGATCTATGTCTTAATGCATTTTCCACCCTTAGATTTAGGGTAAAACCATTTAAAAGTCATCCAAGGGCCAAGAATAGAGCACAACCCCCTCTTTGATGAGCTTTTTGGTCAAAACGTGGGCCCAACTAGGCGCCCTCCTCCAAGTTTGGCGTGTCCTCCAAATGTGGCGCCCTCTAAATTGAGCTAGCGCCCCACTACATGCACTAGCGCTCTTCTATTTGCTTGGTAGCGCTCCTTTAAACTTGGCCGCCCTCTATTATATGGTGTAGCGCCTCCAAATATGGCGCCTCCTCCAAAATTTGGTAGCGCCTCCATACTAGCGCTCCTGTAAACATTAGCTAGCGCTCTTCAAAATATAGTGATCCCCACCATAATGTAGCGCCTCACTAAAATGGTGACGCCCTCCTTTTAACAAGTGACGCCCTCCACTATAATGAATAGTGCCTTCTCCATTTTTGGCGGTTTTTAATGCATGCGCCCCACCTTTATTTGGTAGCATCACATTTTAGTGAAGGTTTTCACTTGGACTTGGTTCCTCTTTAGCATATAGCGCCCCACTATTTATGGTAGAGGTTTTTCATTAGCGCCCCCACTAAACTTAGGGTTTGCCACTTAATCTAAGTCTTCTAGCTTGGCTTTGACTTTAGCCATTGCTCCAAAATTATATTTAACCTTAGACTTAGGCTAAAAATAATAATTCATCTTAGATTTAATTCTTTCACTTAATTTTTTAAATTCTCCCACTTTGACTTAGGAAAAATTAAAAATAAGCTTGAAAAATTAAATCTTGGCCATGGGGGGGTGGAAAAATTTGAAATAAATTTTTCCTAGGCTTAATAACCCCCAAACAAATTTACCATGGCATTATTTGATTTTTTCCTTCAAAATCAAATAATATGAATTTTTGACTTAGGGAAATTAATTAATTCCCTAGGCAAAATAGACCTTGCTTAGACAAAAATGGTCTATCTCCTCAACCACCTGTCAGAATGACATGGGACTCGAAGCAGTGGCTTAGGGGTTTCATAGCAATTTACTTTGCATTCATAGCCCCTATTACAAAATGCCAATGCTTGAGCAATTACATTATTACATCAAAAACTGAGTTAATTAATCACCAAGGGGTGAAATTAATTAACCAGAAAAAATAAATAAAATACAACAACACAACGAAACTCCGCAAGACTCTATACAAATGTCTAGCATGGTCATGAATCACACTTTGAAGCCTTAGCCACCTCATGGACTTGACTGGTAGAACGCCCGTCACCACTTTGGAGGATTTTGAGTGAAAAACCAAACCGATTAAACTCGTTTATGCAACAAGATCAATTGAAAAGGGAAAAACAACTCGATAAGGGGACTTCCCTAACAACCAGTTCCATGGTGAGACATCCATATCATATGACCCATACTAGTACATATAATTACATTGATTTTCCCACGCAGGGGAGCGGACATTTCGTTTTACAAAGGGGAAATAGCCCTGCAAAAGTGAAAAATCCTCAGATTTTTCTAAGGTACAATTATGTACATCTTCATGTACATGGAGTTGCCACCTAGTCGAAATAGGTGGGCAACATCTGGCTCCAACTAGGGGACATGTGTTCGATCATCGGAGAGCGCATGAGAACTCCAGAATCCTGCAACCACAAATTTCTCACCAATAACCAACATAAGGCCTCTAGTAAAAGCAATAAATAAACAATAAACAATATAAATAAATGAAATGCTATACATATATGCATAAACAATAATAAATGAAATAATACAAAACTTTTTAAAATACAAGGGAAAAGGGTTAGGAATACTTTACAAAGGGTGTCCCTTTGGACACCACGTTGACTCTATGTGTAATAAAACTTGAGCTGTTGACCATTCCTTGGAATGTTCAATGGCTCACCATCCAAGTGACTCAGGTTGAAGGAATTTGGACCTGCAACTGATCTGATCACATAAGGGCCTAACCATAGGCTGTTAAATTTTCCATGCTTCCCTGGCTTTTCTCTGCCCTTGTCCCATAGGACAACTGTATCCCCCACTTTGAAGTCTCTCTGTCTAGCTGACTTGTCAAAGGCTTTCTTTGTCTTTTCTTGACTCTTAAAGTTTTGGTCATAAGCATTTCTCCTTATTTCATCCAACTCTACTAACTGATTTACTCTGTTTTGAAGTGCAGACTCTTCTATGTCAAACTCTCGGAGCAACTGATACACTGGCAGGGGAAGGTGAATCAGCAGCTGGGCTTCTACACCATATACCAACTCAAAAGGACTCTTGCCTGTAGATGCTTTCTTTGTTATTCTATCAGCCCATAAAGCATGTTTTATTTTATTGTCCCAAGACCTTTTGTTTTCCCCAACAATTTTATTGACTATGGTCATTAAGTTTTTGTTACTAGATTCTGCTTGACCATTTCCTTGAGGATAATAATCTGATGCATGAGATAACACTATGCCATACTTTAAACAAAATGCAGAGATTTCTGCTGAACAAAAGGCCTTAGCATTATCTGTTACTATTTTTGAAGGCACTCCAAATCTTGTTATTATCCTATCTTCAAGAAAATCCATGACTACTTTTTCATTTGCAGATTTAGTGGGAATGGCTTCAACCCATTTAGTGAAGTAATCTGTAGCTGTTATAATCCATGAAAACCCATTACTTGAATTATCTTTAAACTTCCCTATGAAGACTAAACCCCACTGCTGAAAAGGTGCTTCTACAACAACTGGCTGAAGGGGAAGGGCAGCTAACTTCTGTTTTCCAGTGAACAATTGACAAGGTTCACATTTTCTGACAAATTGATGCACATCTGAAAATATGGTGGGCCAATAATATCTAGCTCTAAGAATCTTATGGGTGGTGGTTCTAGCAGCAAAGTGACCACCACAAAAACCATTATGAAAGTCATCCATTAGTTTTTTAGATTCATTCTCATCCACACATCTAAGGATAACCCCATCTGGATTCCTCCATCCTAAACCATCCTTAATTAAGATATACTTGGATGCTTTGAGCGTTAAGGCTCTTCTCTTATGACCAACAAGATGACTTGGGCAAGTTAAGTTCTTAAGATAGAAGATAATATCAGAATACCATTCAACTTGCTCAAGCTTTAACAAATCTGGGGATGACTTTGGAACATCAATCTCACAAACCATATTCTGATCAACCAAACCTAAAGACTTCTCATTACTTTCTGTTAACATCTTCGCTAATCCTTGTCCTTTGATTAATTTAGTGGGTCTGATTTCTAAATCATATTCCTGAATTTTAGCAAACCATCTACTTCTTGGACCTAGGCCTTCTTCTTGAGTTAACACATCTTTAATTGCTGTATTAGGAACATACCCAATTACTTTGGCATACCCTATGAAAATCCTGAAATGCTTAAGAGATTTTACCAAGGCATAAGCTTGTTTTTCTATTATATGGTATTTTAATTCTGAATCTCTTAAGATTTTGCTCATGCATGCTATGGGTTGTTCTTGACCTTGGTCATTTTTCTGTAATAAAACACCAGCAATGGTGTCTTCAGATGCAAAGGAAAAATGATAGAATTCTTTAGTGTAATCCGGACTGATTAATACGGGAGCTTGGCCACAGGCATCTTTTATTTGCTGGAAAGCTCTTTTTCCCGTTTCATCCCATTGAAACTTGACATCATTTCTAAGTAACTTATTCAAAGGCTTAGTTACTTCTGCTAGATTAGGAATAAATCTCCTAAGGAAATTAATTGTACCAAAGAAAGATTGGAGACCTTTCTTTGTATTAGGCAAGGGAAGTTTAGCGATGGCTGCAACTCTTTTTGGATATATTTTGACACCTTTTTTTTAAATTATGTGACCCACTAATTTTCCCTCAGTAACCCCAAAAACGGACTTAGCTGGATTTAACGAGATCCCAAATTCTCTACATCTTTCAAAAACCTGTTTTAGATGCCCTATGTGAGTTTTCCCATCCTTAGAAAAAACCGTTAGATCATCCTGATAAATTTCAATAATTTTTCCAATTAAACCTCTGAAAGCATAATCCATAGCTCTTTGAAATGTAGCTTCAGCATTAGATAAACCAAAAGGCATCCTGATATATTCAAATGTTCCCCATGGAGTAGTAAATGTTGTTTTATGCCTATCTTCTTCTTTAACTCTGACTTGGTTATAACCAGAAAAACCATCAAGCATTGAAATCATACCAGATCCTGTTACTCTTTGCAATAAAGTTTCCATTTTAGGGAGGGGATAATTATCTTTTTTGCACACAATATTTAGATTTCTGAAGTCCACACATAACCC
>LPNX010328359.1:11583-76715 GCA_001517045.1 Pseudotsuga menziesii | reverse complement strand
AAAATTGCATCCCTATATCTTCTTAACCTTTCTGATTTGCAGGCAAACTGTTTATTAACTTGTGAAATGATCAAATCTGAATCACCCTTGACCTCTAACTTTTTGATACCCTTATCTTTACACACCTCTAAACCAAAGAGCAAGGCTTCATACTCAGCCACATTGTTGGTGGCATTAAATTCTAGTCTATAGGAAAAATTGAACTCCCTATGAGAAGGGGATTCAATAACTATGCCTGCACCTTTACCAGCTCTAGAGAAGGTCCCATCAAAGTGCATATGCCAAACTTGATTAAGTCTTTCATCTTCATTTGATTCTTCAATAGGTTCCAAAGAGTTAGCCAAAATAGCATAATTTCCCAAGTCATAAGTTTTATACTTTAATTCATTGCTTGGATTTCTTGGGTCTTCTACATGGTGTCTCATCTCCAACTCTCGATTCAATCTAACAAAACTTCCTTCAGGAGTTGGAATGGTGGCATAAGTTAAGTCCATTTGAATATTTCCTCCTAAGTCTGCTCCAGTTTTTCTTGAGAGTAACATACCCCAAGCATCTGGGACATCTATCACTACTATGTCCATTTCTATTTGAATGTCTGGAAAAGCTGCTAAGTGTACTTGTAAGCCTTTAATTAAACCACACACTTCAATCTTCTTACTGTCCATTGCACAAATGTTATGATAAGGCCTTGATATCCTTAGATTTAATTGTTCCATAACTTTTTTAGTCATTACATTTGAACTAGCCCTTGAATCTAACATGCAGTTGTGTAGAAGATGATTGTTTACTAACAACGAGAGGAAGAAAGGCTGGTTCTTTTCATTTCCTTTGTCCATACTTTGAAGAATAACAGGTGCATCATGGTAGGCTATGGCTTTATCAACATTATTCTGACAAGGTTCTTCTATAGCTTTGAGTAATTTTCCCTTTTGAGAAGGGATCTTCATGAGTTCTGCTACAGGAACCAACATCTTAGCATTATTTAACCATCCTCCTAGATCAATGTTTAATTGTGTATTAGGAGCAATTTGAATAGGAAGGGAAGGAGGTACCTTAGGAACATTGATTGGAGTTCTTTCTTGACTTTGATTCTTCTTACCATTTCTTTGGTAAGTTATTCCACTATACTTAGAGAAATCTGACACTTGCTGCTCACTAGGCTTAGGGCCAAGAGCTGCTTCTGCTACTTCATTTATTGATTCAACACTTTGACTATTCTCAGCTAGATCCATCCATTCATACATGCCAACATCATACTTCTGCCCACACATATTCACTTGTTCATTCATTTTATCATTTATGATTTGTAAAAAGACTTGACAAGTGTTTTCTTCATGAAAATCCCCACAAGGCCTACAATACGGAATAGCTTGATGGTCAACCGCATTGGTAGATTCTAGAGGATTAGGGGGCCTTTGATATTGAGGTGGAGGCCGTCTTTGGTTTTGCTACCTATCATTTGGCTTGTTTGGATGGAAATTATTTCCTCTGTTTCTTTCCAAAGAAACTACCTTGTTTTGTAAGGCTGTCTGGTTTGCCTGCATGGCAGCTAGCTGATTAGCATGATTCAATTCCATTTGCTTAATCAGTTGGGTGAGCTTATCTATGGAGTCACCTTGAGGTTTCTGGTTTTCAAACTTAACCTTTTTTACTTCATTAGTCTTTGAAGAACTACCCCTTGAAAACCCAGGAATATTAGATTTACCAGCAGCTTGCATGTTCTTATCTATCTTGATAGCCTTTTCTTGTGCATCCTTAAGATCTGTAGGTTCCTTATCCCTTATCTGATATTTGATTTCTCCTTCAAATGCTTGGATGTAATAAATCAAGAGAGATGCTTCTTGGGGCTTGATGTCTGTAGGTAAACTTTTTACTAAGTCATTAAATCTTTTATTAAATTCTTCCATGGTCTCATTTTCTTGCTTTTGACTAGTATGCAAGGCTGCTAACAGGAAATGGTTATCCTTTCTATCACCCCATCTATCATTGAAAGCTTCAATGATTGCTTTGAGAGTATTGAACCTATTATCATTCTGATCTTGAAACCATTCCATAGCATCATCTTCTAAAGATAAAATAAACAGCTTCATCTTGACATCCTCATAGTTATGAGCATGACACCACTTGGCGAGGCATTGGTTGAACTTGGTGATGTGAGACTTGGCACTGACGACATTATTACCTTGAAAGGAAGGTAACTTTTCTATAGCTTTATCTGGCAAATCATGAGGATAACCAATGATGTTAGAAAAATCACATGGCTTACATAGATCATCCATTGGCGTGGGTTGGTTGTTTTGGGCAAACAACAAATGGATATCAGAGACAGCCTCTTCTCCAAGATTTGCAAGGAGTCTACGGGGAGCAAGCCTATTCAACCTCCTCCTATATACCCTTTTAGGCTCGGCGAGGGAGTTGAGTAGACCACCCGAATGGCTTCGGGTAGAATACCTTACTATATTTTGAAGTGGAGTCGCCACTTGGAGAAAAAGATAGCTCTAATATGGGTAAACAAGTTATTAAAATTAATTACAGAATTTTATTAACAGTTTAATGAATTAAAGAATCGAAAATTTAAGAAATTAATTAATTAATTCAGACCAAGGACAAATGATTTGTCCCCGGCAACGACGCCAAATATGTTGCCGCCTAATTCACACTTTAAGACGCAGGAAAGTCACAACCTGCTATGTGTGTCCTTGGGGGCAAGTGAGAGCTGGGGACCACTGTCACCACAGTCCACAACTCCTTCGTTTAGGCAAGATCCCAACAGAGCCAAGGGGGGTAGTCCCTATGAGAAAACTAAGTTCCAGGTTTATTAATTAATTACAAATTAATTAAAGGGATCCTTTAATAAGAATGAGGCTAAGACTCTATATTATCTAAGGCATGACAAGCGGCATGCAAAATGCAAAGATTTCCTTTAAATGACAAGCAAACCTTTAGATAAAACAAGACCAGTGCCTATTACAAATGGAGTCTAAAGACATATTACAACTTTACAAGCTTACAAAATAAATTAGAGATTTAAGCTATAATTAAACTACAGCTTAGGTGTTTAACAATGAGATGAATGAATGATATAATTATAAACAACAATGAACCAAAATATTAAGCAATATACAGATAATTTACCAATATAGACAAAGATTTACCATATCGCAGAAAAATGCTTTGAGTGAAGATTATTAAACCAACAGTAAATTAAAAATGGAAAAGGCTTTAAGCAGTTAAGCATTCACCACATAACAATTGCAGAACTGAAAGTAAATACTTGTAACTGAAAAGTAAAGTGCTGGAAGTAATGTTGGAGTGCAAGTGTGCTGAAATGAAAGAGTGTTGTGAAACCGATTTTGCAATGTCTCTTGGTTTATTTTAGTTAATTTTATTAAATTTTTTCTTCTTGACGTTAAGTTTTAGAACCGGTGGTGTGATTACCCCGATCTAGTTCTTCTCAAGTCGAAGAGGGAATGCTGTTGCGCTCAACAAAGTGGGAACAAAGCCCACCCGTAGCTCACAGGTCAAACCCCAATGGCCTGGTGCTCAACAAGGGGGACGTCAAAGCGCCTAGAGACCCCCCACGGTCTACTACCCCAAGTCGCCTCCGAGGTCACTGTTTTTAATCAATCGGAAAATTACTAGATGGATAACTATTAAACTAAGACTTCCCTGTCCCCTGGTCGTATCTCGTGAGTACCCCGAAGGGTGATAACCGAGTAGAGGAGCAGAAGATGGGAAGTTGTTGTTGGTAAGTTTTAGAAGTAAATTTTATCTGGGTGATTAGCATGCAATGTTTATTTTAAAACGATCAACAAGATCAACCAAGCTGTATCCCTTATGGGAGGTGCTGGTATTTGATCTTGGACTTGGAAAATAAAATGTGTTTGATTGTAGTACAAGGAAAGAAAGTTGTTTTAGCTAACTAAGCCCCCACTTCACCTGTTTTTCATATCCATCTTGAAGTCCCTAAAGGGAGATGACAAGTGGATAGAGGATACACAAGATTAGATGGGTTGTATGATTACTTTTTAACAGGAAAAATAAAATTGCATAAAAAGAAATCCAAGCAACTAGTATCCTACTTCCTACTCTACTTCCTAATCTATTTACTTATGGATTACAAATGCTTATAAGCTTTGAAGAATACCCCAAGAGAAACTCTCGTTGGGGTTTACAATAATCAGAAAATGAGAGAGAGAGGTGAGGGTTTGAACCCTTTTTTGGACCGGTTGAAGGTTGAGGTATTTCTGGGCCGATTTGGGCAGCACCTCTCTTTCACTTGTGCATAACCTGTCGTAAACCAGCAAGCTATGTTCGCTGGAAATCACAGAAAAACACGAAAGAGATTATCAGAAAAATTTAGTACAAAAATTTACAAAATTTACAGTAAAAATATGAATGTGAAAATGACAGAAATATGATATTTAGAGGGCTGGAAAATGAGTTTCCAGCCACCTAAACGATGTTTAAATAGCATAAATAAAAGCCTATACTAATATATAATAGGTGGGGGCCCTAAAACAATGGTTATATTCACTATACAGTGAATAAAACCCAGTTTCAGGAAGGCTGAAAGTCAATGGCCGAATTTAAAATTTGCCGAAACGAAACCCTTGGAGAGATCTCCTTGCTTGGACAACCTGTAAATAAGTCTAGATCTGCAAGATATCGTAAGCCTAGTGATGAATGTCCAACAGTTCCTGCAAAATACTTTGAAAGAAAATGTTAAACCATTCACAAAAGAAAGCAAAAATACTTTTACTCTCTAATCCCTCCACAAAATACTTTGTGGAGAGCTAACTAGACTAATACAATAAAGCAAAACTAAAAAAATACAAGTTACCTCACAAGAAATGGATCATGAAATGCTGCACAATGTCCCTCCAAAGAATTCTTTTATTAAATGGCCCAACTAGGGCAAAGCTTCAATACAAAAGTGTGGCAAGAAAAATATGAGAGAGTAGGGAGAAATATTCCGGCAGCATAACAATAGCATGAGAGATCATGTCTAATGAGGGAGTGAGACCCTCATTATATAGTTGAGGAAGACCCCAACCCCTTGAAGATCAATGGCGGAGATTTGATCTAGATCTAGGTTAAATCTCCACCACTAGATCTAGGTATTTGACGTTACATTCTTCTCAATCAATCTCCACCCTTAGATTATTTTTTAATCAATGGCTTAGAAGCTTGATCTATGTCTTAATGCATTTTCCACCCTTAGATCTAGGGTAAAACCATTTAAAAGTCATCCAAGGGCCAAGAATAGAGCACAACCCCCTCTTTGATGAGCTTTTTGGTCAAAACGTGGGCCCAACTAGGCGCCCTCCTCCATGTTTGGCGTGTCCTCCAAATGTGGCGCCCTCTAAACTGAGCTAGCGCCCCACTACATGCACTAGCGCTCTTCTATTTGCTTGGTAGCGCTCCTTTAAAATTGGCCGCCCTCTATTATATGGTGAAGCGCCTCCAAATATGGCGCCTCCTCCAAAATTTGGTAGTGCCTCCATACTAGCGCTCCTCTAAACATTAGCTAGCGCTCTCCAAAATATAGTGACGCCCACCATAATGTAGCGCCCCACTAAAATGGTGACGCCCTCCTTTTAACAAGTGGCGCCCTCCACTATAATGAATAGCGCCTTCTCCATTTTTGGGGGGTTTTAATGCATGCGCCCCACCTTTATTTGGTAGCATCACATTTTAGTGAAGGTTTTCACTTGGACTTGGTTCCTCTTTAGCATATAGCGCCCCACTATTTATGGTAGAGGTTTTTTCATTAGCGCCCCCACTAAACTTAGGGTTTGCCACTTAATCTAAGTCTTCTAGCTTGGCTTTGACTTTAGCCATTGCTCCAAAATTATATTTAACCTTAGACTTAGGATAAAAATAATAATTCATCTTTGATTTAATTCTTTCACTTAATTTTTTAAATTCTCCCACTTTGACTTAGGAAAAATTAAAAATAAGCTTGAAAAATTAAATCTTGGCCATGGGGGGGTGGAAAAATTTGAAATAAATTTTTCCTAGGCTTAATAACCCCCAAACAAATTTACCATGGCATTATTTGATTTTTTCCTTCAAAATCAAATAATATGAATTTTTGACTTAGAGAAATTAATTAATTCCCTAGGCAAAATAGACCTTGCTTAGACAAAAATGGTCTATCTCCTCAACCACCTGTCAGAATGACATGGGACTCGAAGCAGTGGCTTAGGGGGTTTCATAGCAATTTACTTTGCATTCATAGCCCCTATTACAAAATTCCAATGCTTGAGCAATTACATTATTACATCAAAAACTGAGTTAATTAATCACCAAGGGGTGAAATTAATTAATCAGAAAAAATAAATAAAATACAACAACACAACGAAACTCCGCAAGACTGTATACAAATGTATAGCATGGTCATGAATCACACTTTGAAGCCTTAGCCACCTCATGGACTTGACTGGTAGAACGCTCGTCACCACTTTGGAGGATTTTGAGTGAAAAACCAAACCGATTAAACTCGTTTATGCAACAAGATCAATTGGAAAGGGAAAAAACACTCGATGAGGGGACTTCCCTAACAACCAGTTCCATGGTGAGGCATCCATATCATATGACCCATACTAGTACATATAATTACATTGATTTTCCCACGCAGGGGAGCGGACATTTCGTTTTACAAAGGGGCAATAGCCCTGTAGAAGTGAAAAATCCTCAGATTTTTCTAAGGTACAATTATGTACATCTTCATGTACATGGAGTTGCCAACTAGTCGAAATAGGTGGGCAACATCTGGCTCCAACTAGGGGACATGTGTTCGATCATCGGAGAGCGCATGAGAACTCCAGAATCCTGCAACCACAAATTTCTCACCAATAACCAACATAAGGCCTCTAGTAAAAGCAATAAATAAACAATAAACAATATAAATAAATGAAATCGCTATACAAATATGCATAAACAATAAACAAATGAAATAATACAAAACTTTCAAAGTACAAGGGAAAAGGGTTAGGAATACGTTACAAAGGGTGTCCCCTTGGACACCACGTTGACTCTATGTGTAATAAAAATTGAGCTGTTGACCATTCCTTGGAATGTTCAATGGCTCACCATCCAAGTGACTCAGGTTGAAGGAATTTGGACCTGCAATTGATCTGATGACATAAGGGCCTAACCATAGGCTGTCAAATTTCCCATGCTTCCCTGGCTTTTCTCTGCCCTTGTCCCATAGGACAACTGTATCCCCCACTTTGAAGTCTCTCTGTCTAGCTGACTTGTTAAAGGCTTTCTTTGTCTTTTCCTGACTCTTAAAGTTTTGGTCATAAGCATTTCTCCTTATTTCATCCAACTCTACTAACTGATTTACTCTGTTTTGAAGTGCAGACTCTTCTATGTCAAACTCTCGGAGCAACTGATACACTGGCAGGGTAAGGGGAATCAGCAGCTGGGCTTCTACACCATATACCAACTCAAAAGGACTCTTGCCTGTAGATGCTTTCTTTGTTATTCTATCAGCCCATAAAGCATGTTTTATTTTACTGTCCCAAGACCTTTTGTTTTCCCCAACAATTTTCTTGACTATGATCATTAAGTTTTTGTTACTAGATTTTGCTTGACCATTTCCTTGAGGATAATAATCTGATGCATGAGATAACACTATGCCATACTTTAAACAAAATGCAAACATTTCTGCTGAACAAAAGGCCTTAGCATTATCTGTTACTATTTTTGAAGGCACTCCAAATCTTGTTATTATCCTATCTTCAAGAAAATCCATGACTACTTTTTCATTTGCAGATTTAATGGGAATGGCTTCAACCCATTTAGTGAAGTAATCTGTAGCTGTTATAATCCATGAAAACCCATTACTTGAATTATCTTTAAACTTCCCTATGAAGTCTAAACCCCACTGCTGAAAAGGTGCTTCTACAACAACTGGCTGAAGGGGAAGGGCAGCTAACTTCTGTTTTCCAGTGAACAATTGACAAGGTTCACATTTTCTGACAAATTGATGCACATCTGAAAATATGGTGGGCCAATAATATCCAGCTCTAAGAATCTTATGGGTGGTGGTTCTAGCAGCAAAGTGACCACCACAAAAACCATTATGAAAGTCATCCATTAGTTTTTTAGATTCATTCTCATCCACACATCTAAGGATAACCCCATCTGGATTCCTCCATCCTAAACCATCTTTAATTAAGATATACTTGGATGCTTTGAGCCTTAAGGCTCTTCTCTTATGACCAACAAGATGACTTGGGCAAGTTAAGTTCTTAAGATAGAAGATAATATCAGAATACCATTCAACTTGCTCAAGCTTTAACAAATATGGGGATGACTCTGGAACATCAATCTCACAAACCATATTCTGATCAACCAAACCTAAAGCCTTCTCATTACTTTCTGTTAACATCTTAGCTAATCCTTGTCCTTTGATTAATTTAGTGGGTCTGATTTCTAAATCATATTCCTGAATTTTAGCAACCCATCTACTTCTTGGACCTAGGCCTTCTTCTTGAGTTAACACATCTTTAATTGCTGTATTAGGAACATACCCAATTACTTTGGCATACCCTATGAAAATCCTGAAATGCTTAAGAGATTTTACCAAGGCATAAGACTGTTTTTCTATTATATGGTATTTTAATTCTGAATCTCTTAAGATTTTGCTCATGCATGATATGGGTTGTTCTTGACCTTGGTCATTTTTCTGTAATAAAACACCAGCAATGGTGTCTTCAGATGCAAAGGAAAAAAGATAGAATTCTTTAGTGTAATCCGGACTGATTAATATGGGAGCTTGACCACAAGCATCTTTTATTTGCTGGAAAGCTCTTTTTCCGGTTTCATCCCATTGAAACTTGACATCATTTCTAAGTAACTTATTCAAAGGCTTAGTTACTTCTGCTAGATTAGGAATAAATCTCCTAAGGAAATTAATTGTACCAAAGAAAGATTGGAGACCTTTCTTTGTATTAGGCAAGGGAAGTTTAGCGATGGCTGCAACTCTTTTTGGATCTATTTTGACACCTTCTTTGCAAATTATGTGACCCAATAATTTTCCCTCAGTAACCCCAAAAACCGACTTAGCTGGATTTAACGAGATCCCAAATTCTCTACATCTTTCAAAAACCTGTTTTAGATGCCCTATGTGAGTTTTCCCATCCTTAGAAAAAACCGTTAGATCATCCTGATAAATTTCAATAATTTTTCCAATTAAACCTCTGAAAGCATAATCCATAGCTCTTTGAAATGTAGCTCCAGCATTAGATAAACCAAAAGGCATCCTGATATATTCAAATGTTCCCCATGGAGTAGTAAATGTTGTTTTATGCCTATCTTCTTCTTTAACTCTGACTTGGTTATAACCAGAAAAACCATCAAGCATTGAAATCATACCAGATCCTGTTACTCTTTGCAATAAAGTTTCCATTTTAGGGAGGGGATAATTATCTTTTTTGCACACAATATTTAGATTTCTTAAGTCCACACATAACTTGATTTGACCATTCTTCTTCCTAACCACTACCAAATTTGAGCACCAAGAAGAATGTCTAGTGTGGGCTATTATTCCAGCTTTCAACATTTTTTGAAGTTCTTGTTGTACTAAGGGAGCCAGCTTAGGATTTATTTGCCTAAGTTTCTGTCTAAAAGGTTTGGCTTCTTCTTTAAGTGGAATAGTATGCTGAATTACATCTTCCTTATAGACTTTAAGTTCATCATATGTGAAGGCCAAAACATCCCTATATTCCCTTAGCAAGTTAATAATCTGTTCTCTTTCTTCTTTAGGTGTCTTTTTGCCAATTTTAACCATTCTACGTTCCTTATTAGTTCCTATGTTTACCTCTAAGTAATCACTTGGCTTTGTACCTGATTCTTCTTTAGGTTTATGGCCATCTTCTCTATCAAATGCCCTTTCTAAAGACACAACCTTCCTAGGGGCTGGATTAAGCTTTTGACTTTCTTCTGCATAATAACAACCTTCTTCCTTTTCACTAATGTGAAAGTCGGCAAATTCTCCTATATTACTCAAAAACTTAATCACTTGTTTATCATCATCAAAAACCTGCCAATTATCTACATTATCTGGAACTGAAGGCCTGAAGATAACTTCCATTTTAACTTCTTCATCTACTAACTCTGGCGGTCTCTGAAGGGTGGAAGCAGCAACTGCAAGTCTATCTGCCTTGGCATTAAGTTCTCTAGGAATCGCAATAAATTCTATGTGATCAAAACATTGAACAAGATCCAAAATTGCATCCCTATATCTTCTTTACCTTTCTGATTTGCAAGCAAACTGTTTATTAACTTGTGAAATGATCAAATCTGAATCACCCTTGACCTCTAACTTTTTGATACCCTTATCTTTACACACCTCTAAACCAAGGTGCAAGGCTTCATACTCAGCCACATTGTTGGTGGCATTAAATTCTAGTCTATAGGAAAAATTGAACTCCCTATGAGAAGGGGATTCAATAACTATGCCTGCACCTTTACCAACTCTAGAGAAGGCCCCATCAAAGTGCATATGCCAAACTTGATTAACTCTTTCATCTTCATTTGATTCGTCAATAGGTTCCAAAGAGTTAGCCAAAATAGCATAATTTCCCAAGTCATAAGTTTTATACTTTAATTCATTGCTTGGATTTCTTGGGTCTTCTACATGGTGTCTCATCTCCAACTCTCGATTCAATCTAACAAAACTTCCTTCCACTGGTGAAATCTGATGCGAAGTTTTATGGTTTTCTCTCGCCGATGCCACTGGGACCTGATGATCGTTTCATGATCAGCCGTTGCGGAGATGCTGCTGACAGGATCGCTGATCCCGTAGTCGTTTTGCCGCTCGATGGTCTTATTTTATCTCGCCGATTGTTTGTTGACTGAGACATATATATTGGGGGTTGGGGTTAATTATTTTCTATTGTTGTTTTTGCGAATTTTCTCGTGTTGTCGTTATCGTTTCGAGCAGAGCATCGTACTCACTATTCGTATCTCATTCCTAGGTGGCTCCGCCGTGGAGGTTTGTGGATTTTTCTCACTGGTCGCATAGCACATTGCTAGGTAGGCCTTTATTCCTGTTCTACCTTTTTCGTTCGAATGGTTGAGCTGAGTTTGTTGCCCTTGGTTAATTTCCCCCTTTGCAGTTAATGGATACCTAGTTTTACGTTTTAGCGCTTATATATAGTTTATGTAGACGGTAGGGTTGTCTGGTGGGGTTTTTTTGGTTTGCTTGATGATTGAACTCGCAGCTGTTATGAACCAAGTTTGCGACCCGCACCCGACTACTTGGGAAACTGGTGCAAAAGGGTGTTACGCTGTCTGCACCAGTTTCCCCGAGTCTGTGTATGGCCGTCCAGGGAGGGTAGTTCCTTGTTAGTTTGCAGAGGAGGGCGTTTTCGTGTTTATTTCGAATATTCTGAGGTTTTGGTTTCCCAGTATGGTCGCTCGTGTTTCTTGTGGACCAGGGTCGCATTTTTAAGGTCACGCCCCGCTTAGGATGAGATTGGGAATGGGACGATTTAGTTCATAGCGCCGAGGGAGTGATTTGAGACTGTTTTTCCTTGACGGGGGAAGGGGATTTTCTTCATTTTAGAAAGGCCATGATATCATGAGTTCATTATGCAAATTTTAGTCATGGGATGGTTTTAGCTCTTTAGCAGATTGGTTTTGTGCAGAAACACTTGGTATTTGAATATTGTTTGTTTATTTTTCATAACTGTAATCATGATTAGCCTAAACGAGGTAAATGCTCATGCAATTTGTCTCCATTCTTTGAGTATTATTTTAGGAATGGCTCAACAAAACCTAAAGGATTTTGTGTATGACAGGGAAATCCTTCCAAATTCAAGATGTCTAAATGGCAGAAGAAGAAGGCTCATATAGTAGAGGAGGAACCCGATGATGAAATTGTCACCAAGGTTGAATACACCTACGAAGACACCAGATGCATAGTGGGTGTTGAGCCTGAATATAAACGGGGGGGAGTCTACAGACTAATAACACACCAGGAGGTACCTGACACAGGTTTCGAGGAAGAAACTATATATGCAAATATAGAGAGATCTGCTCTGATGAGGGTTGCTACCAGACCTGAGCTTTTCCCGTGCTCAGAGGTGATTGGATGGATTCTTCCTAGGGCAGATGTAACTACCATGATTTTGGCCAACGTGGACAAACAGGGTTATGCTGCTTATAGCCCTGGGTACGTATCACTAGCCTACCAATTACCGGAGGCCCATGTATACTTGACTGAAGACTGGCTAAAGACAATTAATCTATACCTAATCGAGACACTGAAAAGAATGTTGGTACTTGGAAAGAGTTTCAGGACTAGGCCATCAGGGGAATATGATACTGCCACTTTAAGGACCCCTTACAGGTTCATTGCCCTGATGCTGAACAGGATTTTCGGGAGAGCCCACGGTAAAATTTTTAAGTTGGGTTGGGTCCCTATCATCTTCTATGTTGCAACCCAAGGGATAGTGTTCAACTGGGCGAACATTGTATCAAACAACCTCTCGACTTGCATTGCTTCAGCATTAGGAGGAGTGTCCCAGAAAAAATCAGAGTTCTACATGAGCTCTATACTGATTGATTGCATACTCTGCAACCAACCTTTCCCAAACCTGACGTGGATCTGGGACCAAGAGAGAACACCAGTCTACTCAGCCTACAAGCCACTGTGGGCACATAAGTACCACAGTCACTATAGAGAAGTGTGTGAACACTTCATTATGCCATTATATACATTGATTTTCTTAACGGAGTGCAACTGCATGTCGGAGGAAGCGTTGCAGGTTATTGAAGAATATGCGGATTACTACTTAATGGAGGATGGACTTTATATCAGAATGTATGGATGCTCCAGAGCACCTTCACTACTGCCAAAATATGCCACTGACTATGTGGTACACAAAGAGGCAGTTAGGCAGGTCTTCTTAGATGGCATAGGGAGTTTTTTATTTGAACATAAAAAGACAACTTATCCTCCCTTACCATTCAAGTTGGGAAACTATAAGTTCACAAGAGTCAAGAAAGCCGATGAATTTGTAGAAGAATTGGAGAAATTCCATTTTGGGGAATTAAATTTCCACAGGAACGATTCCCGGAATAAAGTGACAGAGCACTGCAAAGAGGCAAATGTACATTTTGAGTACATAAGCCACTGGGATAAAGATGAATCCATTTTCCAAAGTGCTGAAAATATAACTGCCTTAAGAAGATTTAAAAAGAAAATCACTACCAAAGGCGGGAAAGGACAGGATGGACATAAAAGAGCAGAGGAAGAAGAGGCTAGGAAAAGGGATGAAGATGCTAGGAGACTAGCACAGGAAGTTGAAAGCTGGCTCGAGGGTGAGGAGGAAGAAAAGAGAAAAGATGAACAAGAAGCAGCTAGAAAGGCAGAAGAAGTCACCTGGAGTGAAGAAGAGGAAAAGAAAAGGAAAATGGATGAGGAACTGAGGAAGCAGGAAGCAGAAAGATTAAAATTGACAGGGTCCGTGACAGAGAAATCAACTTCCGATCTTGTAGACATTCAGGCTCAGGACTTGGGTAATCATGATGTTCAAGATCCTGAGGCAGTTGCTAGCAGCACACCAGGACAGGTTGTTGTTCCTACCCTAAGACTAATCCCTTTCGAGCAGAAGAAAGGGGAAGAGGTGCCTGACTTCAACACTATCTTTTACGACAAGGAAACAAAAAGAATTGTAAAGAGGACCGAGAGGAAGGTTGGGACTGGGGGGTAGTCAGGTAAAATGATAAATGATACAACCGTAGTATATGGGACACACAAGGACCCTAGGTTCACTATCCAAGCTGGGGCAACATTGATCCATGCTTCTGAGGACAATGTGGATCGAATAATGACTGATCATGAACAGTCAAAGAAATCTGCTACCCAACTAAAAGATACCCTAAGAAGGGAGAGAGAGGAAAGTAGCAGATTGAAAAGAAAGTTTGAAGACATGCAACATGAAATAAAGTCTTCAAAAGTAGAGCTCCAATTCCTCCAAGTAGAAAAGAGATCTTTGGAGGCTGCCCAAGGAAGTTTGGAGAAATTGCAGCAGGAATGTCAAGGGTTAAGGACAGAAAAAGATGAGTTGAAGACGGTATATGAAAGTCTTCACACAGAAAAAGATCAGTTGCTAGGTAAGATAGGGGAGTTGGAGTTACATGAAGCTACCTTGGAGGAGTCAGAGAGGCAATCTCAGGGGCAGAATGCAGAGCTTAAAGAACAGGTTACTTCATTAACAATAGCTCTAGAAGAGGCCAGGGAACAGCAGGTCAACCTTCTGCCTTTCAAGGAGCATGTTCTAGGACAAAGGAGCAAGATGCACCAGCTGCAAGTAGCCATAGAAAAAGAGAGGTGCAAGATCTTGCAGGTAGACAATAGACTGAAAGAAATTTTGGAAACCTTTTCATATTTTGTAGACAGATCGCAGAACATCTTAGAAGTCCTGACGGGAAGAATGGAAAGATTAGAGGCCAATGAGGAAATCCCTACTGACCTGCCAGCAAAAGATCAACAAGGCCTGAGACAAGACTATGATTTATTGGAATGTGCCATAAACACAATCGAAGAATTCAAAAAGGCTGTCATGAAGACAAAGGGAGCTTGTACAGATTTCTTCAGGAGACTTTTGATTACTTATAATCATTGTCAGGTTGATGCTGAACAGAGAATGGACACCTTTCTAGACCACAACCTGTTTTTGGAGATGTTGCAAAGAAGATATCAGGAAGATGAGCAAAGGATTCCGCACATCAAAGCCCTAGACGAGCAGACCCTGAGAAATGAGGTAGCTCACTCCGCGGTTAGTGTATAGTTACTAGAGGATCAACTTTGCTTGAGCTCAGCCAGGATCAAAGTAATAAGAAATCAGGCCGCTAAATTTGAAATCAATATTCATTTTTTAGAACCTTCCGAGTTTGAAAACATTGCCTCAGAAGCTTTAGCATGGAAGAAGTACTTGAATAGTCAAGTGTGACCCTCCTCATAAGCGCTTTATTTGTTTGTGTTATTGTAATATATTGTAAATTCTATAAGCATTTAATGAAAGAAAAGTGTGGGAGGTGAAGCGTTGGGGAAGCCCAAGAGTCATTTGTGGGAAGCCCAACAGTTTTGCTCTTTTGTATAAATATAGAAGAATTAGATAGGAGGGGGGGCTTTTTCCCAGAGAAACTTGTGAACCACTTGTTGTAAGAGGAACTACTTCGTCTTGCAATAATAAATTACAAATTTTTTCCTGTTGGAGAAAGTGTTGTGTGGAATGTTCAAATGTGATGAAATGAACAATGTTGAAGGGGAACTATTTTGTTTTCAGCTATGTTTCATTAACCGTGAGATCGTTATAACTTTCTGAACCTATGTTCTTACATGAATGTTCTCTGGTTTATTCTATGATAATTTCCACTATGAGTAATGAATGTTTTAAGTATTGACGAGCTATCTTGTCGTGTATATCTTTATTCATGTTTATGTGTTTTGATTCTAAGAACAGCTATTTGTGATTTATCTTAACATATGAACAATATTACATTACTCATGAATTGATTATCTTGCTTCCTAGGGATAGCTTAGTTAGTGTTGTTTTTCTAGTTGTGTGTGATTTAAATGCAAGAGTGTCTAAGACGAGAGGTAAGAGCCTACGCATCACATTGTGACCACTCCTTGCATTTTTTATCAATCTGCATCTTAGATAGGCACTTGCATATCATACTTAAAGTCAAAAAATACAAAATTATATACGGTGGACCGGGCCGCAACTGGTAAAACGCTTTGTTTTGTTACTTGACCTACGATAGTCGGACCGTAAACTGGACGGATTCCCTACACCAAACAGTCACGGGCTAGTTGGGAACGTTGACTGGGGAGAATCCCTTGCTGTTGTTGCTTGCAAATTTCCAGGCCTCAACACCTTGTCAATGTCAGAATCCTTCTAGATTATCCTTCTTGGGTAGGGCATGAGTCGAGCTATCTTCTTCTTGGATCGAACTAGTCACTTCATTCTTTAATCTCATTCCCATCGAATGTCTCACTCTAGGTAGTTGTTTTGAGTATGGTTCGTATTGAGTTGACATGTTCCTAGATCGAATTACTCGTTATTCTATTCTCTAATTTCTTTGGTTTAAAATACTTATCCTGGTTATCGCATCACATAGACTTCAGCTATGGGGTCGATCACTCAACAACTCCTCCATCTCATTTCTTTCCTTCGTTGAAATTTCTAGATCATCTCGAGTGTCCATCTTTTTCCTTTTCTAGTTCAGCATGGGAATTTTCGAGAAAGTTTTGAAACATGTGCAGCTTCATTGAAGCAAAGTAAACTACTAGGCGAATTGTGGCAACTCTTCTATGTTATCTCACCATATGTTATCTTTCATAGTTTAATATTTGTTTTCATTTTAACATCTCATTTATTTCATTGAATGATCATCCAAGAAACTTTAGTAGAAAATGCAGATTCATTGAAGAAAAGGAAAACGCAGCTATGAGGTCGATCACTCAACAACACCTTATTCTCATATCTTTCCTTCGATGAGGTTTCTAGATCATCTACATTGTTCACCCTTTTTATTTTCTAGTTTTGTAAATTCAAGTGAGTGTTTTGGAAGCTCACTTAGGGAGCGGAAGCTAAGTGAGGGGAGGGGTCTTCCCACGAAACAAATTTCTTGACATTGCCATCTTTTTCATACATCAATGGGATCCAACATTGCATCAACATCTCTTCAGGTAAGTCTCTTAACATATTTTTGAAAGAAGTTGACCCAAGAAAAAGAGTTTTTGAGATTGCCATCATTTTCATACATCAATGGGCTCCAACATAATTATCTCTTATGGTGTAATGTGTGGGTTTTCATTTTAAAATCTCATTTATTTCATTGATTTATCATCCATATGGTGAATCTAGGTATAGTTTTGTATTTGTATTATAAATAAGGACCATGATTTTTTTCAAAAGACTTTGGTAGCGAATGGAGGTTCAGTGGAGAAAATAAAAGTGTATCTATGACCCGTGGAAACTCTCTTCTACAATTATATAAGTTGAACACCTGCATCAACATCATTTAAGATAAGTTAACATTTTTCAAATATATTTCTTAGCATTTGAACTCTTTTTATCTTAAGAAGTCATGTTAACTAGCTCTTTCTTGCTTGACCTTTGCTAAGGTTTCTTGTTTGTGCCTTAAACCTAAGCGAAGACCCCATTCTTTGCTTCCATATGCAACATGTACCCAACTCTAATTGTCAAGTTGTATTTTGGTGACTCTATTGTAGAGTTTCCATCAACCCTTACTTTATCTTCTCTCATTTTGGCAGTTTCCACTTTGGTCCCCTTGTGAATGCCTGAATCTCTCTAGGTCGTCCCTCTTGGGTAGTGCATGAGTCGAAGTAACTTCTTATTAGATCGAGCTAGTCGGTACATTCTATAATCTCATTCCCTCTAAATGCCTTACTCTAGATAGTTGTCTTGAGTAGGGCTCGACTCGAGTTGACATGTTCCTAGATCGAATTAGTCATTCTTCTCTTCTTCAATTTCATTGCTTGAAAAATAACTTATCATGTTATCGCATCCCATATACTGCAGCTATGAGGTCGATTACTCAACAACTCCTCACTCTGATCTTTTTCTTTTGCTGATATTTCCAGATCATCTCCAGTGTCCACCTTTTTTTTTCTAATTCAGGCCTTGTGGTTTTTCGAGAAACTTTTGAAACATGTGTAAGTTCATTGAAGCAAAATAAAACTTCTAGGATTGATTTGGCAACTCTTCTACAACCAGGTATGTTTAACACATATATCAACACTTTTTCAGGTTAGTTTCTTAGCAACCGTTTCTAATAAGTTTCTTTGCTTTTCAACTCTTTTCGCTTTATCTTTGCTAACACTTCTTGGTGTTTTTGTAAACTTAGGTGAGCGTTTTGAAAGCGCGCTTAAGGAGTGAGAGCTAAAGGATGGGAGGGGGTGTTTCCCCCAAAACAATGTTCTTGAGATCGCCATCACTTTCATACATCAATAAGCTCCAACATAGCATCAACATCTGTTTCAGATAAGTTTCTTAGGCTTCGGACTCTTTTCATCTTCATATTTGGTTTCTTGTTTGTTCCTTAAACTCAAGTGGCGAGTCCATTTTATCTTTCCATATGTAACAAGTATCCCACTCTAATTGTCAAGGTGCATTTTTTGTGACTATCGTAGATTTCCCATCAACCCTTACTTTATCTTCTCTCATATTGCTCGCTTCCTTTTTGGTCTCTTTTTCAATGCCATAATCCCTCTAGGTCATGTCATCCCTCCAGGGTAGGGCATGAGTCGAGCTAACTTCTTCTTGGATCGAACTAGTCACTTCATTCTTCAATTTCATTCCCATTGAATGCCTCAATCTAGGTAGTTGTCTCGAGTAGGGCGGGATTCGAGTCACACATGTTCCTAGATCGAACTAATCATTCTTTTATTCTTTAATTTCTTTGTTTTAAAATACTTCTCTTGGTTATTGCATTCGATAGACTGTAGCTGTGGGGTTGATCAAAAAACAACTCCTACCTCTCATCTCTTTCCTTCACTGAAATTTCTAGATCATTTCGAGTGTCCATGTTTTTCCTTTTCTAGTTCAGCGTGTGGGTTTTCGAGAAAGTTTCAAAACATGTGCACGATCATTGAAGCAAAGTAAAACTACCGAGAGAACTGTTGCAACTCTTCTAGGTAATAATTCTACCTAGATTCACCATAGATTATCTCTCATAGTCTAATATGTGTTTTCATTTTAACATCTCATTTATTTCATTGAATGATTATCCATATATGGTGAATCTACGTAGAGTAATTTCGTTGTATTTTAAGGAACATGATATTTTTCAAGAAACTTTGGTAGAAAATGCAGGTTCATTGAAGAAAAGGAAAACACAACGATGAGGTCTATAACTCAACAACACCTTGTTCTCACCTAGATTCACCATAGATTATCTCTCATAGTCTAATATGTGTTTTCATTTTAGCATCTCATTTATTTCATTGAATGATCATCCATATATATGGTGAATCTAGGTAGAATTATTTCGTTGTATTTTAGATAAGGAACATGATATTTTTCAAGAAACTTTGGTAGAAAATGCAGGTTCGTTGAAGAAAAGGAAAACACAGCGATGAGGTCGATCACTCAACAACACCTCATTCTCATCTCTTTCCTTCGTTGAGGTTTCCAATTGATCTACAGTGTTCACCTTTTTTATTTTCTAGTTTAGGCCTTGTAGTTTTTCGAGAAACTTTTGAAACATGTGCAGGTTCGTTGAAGAAAATTAAAACTTCTAGAATTGATGTGGCAACTCTTCTACAACCATGTATGTTTAACACCTATATCAACAATTTTTCAAGTTAGTTTTTTAGCAATTGTTTCAAATAATTTTTTTGTCTACCAACACTTTTCGCTTCATCTTTGCCAACGTTTCTTGGTGTTTTTGTAAATTCAGGTGAGTGTTTTGGAAACGCGCTTAGGGAGCGAGAGCTAAGGGAGGGGAATGGGTCTTTCACAAGAAACAAATATCTTGACATTACTATCATTTTCATACATCAATGTGCTCCAACATTGCATCAATATCTCTTCAGGTAAGTCTCTTAACATCTTTTTCAAAGAAGTTGATCCAAGAAACAAATTTTTTGAGATTGCCATCATTATCATACATCAGTGGGCTCCAACATAATTATCTCTTATAGTGTAATATGTGTGGGTTTTCATTTTAAAATCTCATTTATTTCATTGATTGATTATCCATATGGTGAATCTAGGTATAATTATGTAATTGTATTATAGATAAGGAACATGATTTTTTTCAAAAAACATTGGTAGCAAATGGAGGTTCAGTGGAAAAAATAAAAGCATCTGGGTGACTCATGGCAACTGTCTTCTACCATCATATATGTTGCACACCTGCATCAACAACATTTCAGATAAGTTAACATTTTTTTTAAATATGTTTCATATCCTTCGAACTCTTTTCATCTTTAGAATTCAAGTTAATTAGCTCTTTCTCGCTTGATCTTTGCTTAGGTTTCTTGTTTGTGTCGTAAACCTAAGCGAAGACCCCATTCTTTGCTTCCATATGTAACATGTACCCAACTATAATTGTCAAGTTGTATTTTGGTGATTCTATTGTAGAGTTCCTATCAACCCTTACTTTCTTTTCTCTCATTTTGGTAGTTTCCACTTTAGTCTCTTTGTCAATGCCCGAATCTCTCTAGGTCGTCCCTCTTGGGTAGTGCATGAGTTGATGTAACTTCTTCTTAGATCGAGCTAGTCAGTGCATTATTTATTCTCATTCCCTGTAAATGCCTCTCTAGGTAGTTGTCTCGAACAGGGCTTGAATCGAGTTGACATGTTCCTATATTGAATTAGTCATTCTTCTCTTCTTCAATTTCATTCATTTAAAAATACCTTGTCATGTTATCGCATCCCATAGACTTTAGCTATGGGGTCGATCACTCAACAACTCCTCAATCTGATCTCTTTCCTTTGTCGATATTTCTAGATCATCTCCAGTGTCCACCTTTTTTTTTTCTAGCTCAGGCCTTGTGGTTTTTCTAGAAACTTTTGAAACATGTGTAGGTTCATTGAAGCAAAATAAATCTTCTAGGATTGATGTGGCAACCCTTCTACAACCAGGTATGTTTAACACATATATCAACACTTTTTTAGGTTAGTTTTCAAGCAATTGTTTCAAAGAAGTCTATTTGTTTCCAACTCTTTTTGTTTTATCTTTGCTAACGTTTCTTGTTGTTTTTGTGAACTTGGGTGAGAGTTTTTGAAGCGCACTTAAGGAGCGAGAGTTAAAGGAGGGGAGGGGGTCTTTCCCACGAAACAATGTCTTGAGATTACCATCACTTTCATACATCAATGAGCTCCAACATAGCATCAACATCTTTTTCAAATAAGTTTCTTAGGCTTCAAATTCTTTTCATCTTCATATTTGGTTTCTTGTTTGTTCGCTAAAATCAAGCAACGACTCCATTTTTTCCTTCCATATGTAACAAGTATGCCACTCTAATTGTCAAGTTGTATTTTTGGTGACTCTATTGTAGATTTTCGATCAACCCTTACTTTATTTTCTCTCATATTGGTCACTTTCTCTTTGGTCCCCTTGTCAATGCTAAAATCCTTCTAGGTCGTCCCTCTTGGGTAGGGAGCTAACTTCTTCTTAGATCGAACTAGTCACTTCATTATTTAATTTCATTCCCATTGAATCCCTCACTCTAGGTAGTTGTCTCGAGTAGGGCCTGACTTGAGTTGACATGTTCTGGGATCGAATTACTCATTCTTCTCTTCTTTAATTTCTTTGATTTAAAATACTTGTTTTGGTTATCGGAGAACATAGACTGCAGCTATGGGGTCGATCACTCAACAACTCCTTCCTCTCATCTCTTTCCTTCGCTGAAGTTTCTAGATCATCTCCAGTGTCCATCTTTTTCCTTTTTCTAATTCAGCTTGTGGGTTTTTGAGAAAGTTTTGAAACATGTGCAGTATCAGTGAAGCAATGCAAAACTACTAGGAGAACTTTGGCAACTCTTCTAGGCAATAATTTTACCTGGATTCCCCATTGATTATCTCTCATAGTCTAATATGTGTTTTCATTTTAACATCTCATTTATTTCATTGAATGATCATTCATATATATGGTGAATCTAGGTAGAGTAATTTCGTTGTATTTTAAGGAACATGATATTTTTCAAAAAACTATGGTCCAAATTACAGGTTCATTGAATAAAAGGAAAACACAGCGATGAGGTCGATTACTCAACAACACCTCGTTCTCACCTAGACTCATCATAGATTATCTCTCAAAGTTTAATATGTGTTTTCATTTTAACATCTCATTTATTTCATTGAATGATCATCCATATATATGGTGAATCTAGGTAGAGTTATTTCGTTGTATTTTAGATAAGGAACATGATATTTTTCAAGAAACTTTGGTAGAAAATGCAGGTTCATTGAAGAAAAGGAGAACACAACGATGAGGTCGATCACTCAACAACACCTCGTTTTCATCTCTTTCGATCACTCGACAACACCTCGTTCTCATCTCTTTCGTTCGCTGAGGTTTCCAATTGATCTACAACGTTCACCTTTTTTATTTTCTAGTTTAAGCCTTGTGGTTTTTCGAGAAACTTTTGAAACATGTGCAGATTCATTGAAACAAATTAAAAGTTCTAGGATTGATGTGGCAACTCTTCTACAACCATGTATGTTTAACATCTATATCAACAATTTTTCAAGTTAGTTTCTTAGCAACTGTTTCAAATAATTTTTTTGTCTACTAACACTTTTCGCTTCATCTTTGCTAACGTTTCTTGGTGTTTTTGTAAATTCAGGTGAGTGTTTTGGAAGAGCACTTAGGGAGCAAGAGCTAACAGAGGGGAGAGGGATCTTTCCTAGGAAACATATTTCTTGAGATTACTATCATTTTCATACATCAATGGGCTCCAACGTTGCATCAACATCTCTTCAGGTAAGTCTCTTAACATCTTTTTCAAAGAAGTTGACCCAAGAAACAGAGTTTTTGAGATTGCCATCATTATCATACATCAATGTGCTCCAACATAATTATCTCTTATAGTGTAATATGTGTGTGTTTTCATTTTAAAATCCCATTTATTTCATTGATTGATTATCTATATGGTGAATCTAGGTATAATTATGTATTTGTATTATAGATAAGGACCATGATTTTTTTCAAAAAACTTTGGTAGCAAATGGAGGTTCAGTGGAGAAAATAAAAACATCTGGGTGACTCGTGATAACTCTATTTTACAATCATATATGTTGAACACCTGCATCAACAACATTTCAAATATGTTTCTTATCTTTCGAACTCTTTTCATTTTCAGAATTCAAGTTATTTAGCTCTTTCTCACTTGACCTTTGCTTAGGTTTCTTGTTTGTGCAGTAAACCTCAACGAAGACTCCATTCTTTGCTTCCATATTGTAACATATACCCAACTCTAATTGTCAAGTTGTATTTTGGTGATTCTATTGTAGAGTTCTCATCAACCCTTACTTTTTTTTTTTTCATTTTGGTAGTTTCCACTTTAGTCTCCTTGTCAATGCCGAATCTCTCTAGGTCGTCCCTCTTGGGTAGCATGAGTCGAGGTAACTTCTTCTTGGATCGAGCTAGTCGGTGCATTCTTTAACCTCATTCCCTCAAAATGCGTCACTCTAGGTAGTTGTCTCGAGCAGGGCCCGACTCGAGTTGACATGTTCCTAGATCGTATTAGTCATTCTTCTCTTCTTCAATTTCATTGCTTTAAAAATACAATATCATGTTATCACATTCCATAGATTGTAGCTATGGGGTCGATCACTCAACAACTCCTCACTCTGATCTCTTTCTTTTGCTGAAATTTCCAGATTATCTCCATTTTTTGAGATTAACACCTATATCAACAATTTTTTAAGTTAGTTTATTAGCAATTGTTTCAAATCATCTTTGTCTTCCAACACCTTTCGTTTTATCTTTGCTAACGTTTCTTGGTGTTTTTATCAATTCAGGTGAGTGTTGTGGAAGCGCTCTTAGGGAGTGAGAGCTAAGGGAAGGGAGGGAGTTTTTTCCACAAAATTGTTTTTTTGATATTGCCATCTTTTTCATACATCAATGGTCTCCAACATAATTATCTCTTATAGTGTAATATGTGTGGGTTTTCACTTTAAAATCTCATTTATTTCATTGAGTGATCATCCATATGGTGAATCTAGGTATAATTATGTATTTCTATTATAGATAAGGACCATGATTTTTTCAAAAAACTTTGGTAGCAAATGGAGATTCAGTGGAGAAAATAAAAACGTCTGGGTGAACCATGGCAACTCTTTTCTACAATCATATATGTTGAGCACCTGCATCAACATCATTTTAGATATGTTAACATGTTTTCAGATATGTTTCTTAGCTTTCGAACTCTTTTCATCTTGAGAATTCAAGTTAATTGCTTCTTTCTCACTTCACGTTTGCATAGTTTTTTTGTGTATGCCTTAAACCTAAGCGAAGACCCCATTCTTTGCTTCCATATTTAACATGTACCCAACTCTAATTATCAAGTTGTATTTTGGTGACTCTATTGTAGAGTTCTCATCAACACTTACTTTCTTTTCTCTCATTTTGGTAGTTTCCACTTTGGTCCCCTTGTCAATGCCTGAATCTCTCTAGGTCGTCTGTCTTGGGTAGTGCATGAATCGAGGTAACTTCTTCTTGGATCAATCTAGTCAGTGCATTCATTAATCTCATTCCCTCTAAATGCCTCACTCTAGGTAGTTGTCTCGAGTAGGGCCCGACTTGAGTTGACATGTTCCTAGATCGAATTAGTCATTCTTATTTTCTTCAATTTCATTGCTTTAAAATACCTTATCATGTTATCGCATCCCATAGACTGCAGCTATGTGGTCGATCACTCAACAACTCCCCACTCTGATCTCTTTCCTTTTATGAGATTTCCAGATCATCTCCAGTGTCCACCTTTTTTTTCTAGTTCAGGCCTTGTGGTTTTTCGAGAAACTTTTGAAACATGTGCAGGTTCATTGAGGCAAAATAAAACTTCTAAGATTGATTTGGTAACTCTTTTACAACCAGGTATGTTTAACACCTATATCAACACTTTTTCAAGTTAGTTCTTAGCAACTATTTCAAATAAGATTCTTTGTTTTTCAACCATTTTCGCTTTATCTTTGCGAACGTTTCTTGGTGTTTTTGTAAACTCGGGTAAGCATTTTGGAAGCACGCTTAAGGAGCAAGAGCTAAAGGAGGGGAGAGGGTCTTTGTACTGAAACAATGTTCTTGAGATCATCATCACTTTCATACATCAATAAGCTCCAACATAGCATCAACATCTTTTCAGTTGAGACTCTTAACATCTTTTTCAAATAAGTTTCTTAGGTTTTAGACTTTTTTCATCTTCATATTTGGTTTCTTGTTTGTTCCCTAAACTAAAGCGACGACTCCATTTTATCATTTCATATGTAACAAGTATCCCACTCTAATTGTCAAGCTGCACTTTTTGTGACTCTATTGTAGATTTTCCATCAACCCTTACTTTCTCTTCTCTCATATTGCTCGCTTCCTCTTTGGTCCCCTTGTCAATGCCAGAATCCCTCTAGTTCATCCCTCTAGGATAGGGCATGAGTCGAGTTAAATTCTTCTTGGATAAAACTAGTCACTTCATTCTTTAATCTCATTCCCATTGAATGGCTCAATCTAGGTAGTTGTCTTGAGTAGGGCCTGTTGCCGCCTAATTCACACTTTAAGATGCAGGAAAGTCACAACCTGCTATGTGTGTCCTTGGGGGCAAGTGAGAGCTGGGGACCACTGTCACCACAGTCCACAACTCCTCCGTTTAGGCAAGATCCCAACAGAGCCAAGGGGGGTTGTCCCTATGGAAAAACTAAGTTCCAGGTTTATTAATTAATTGCAAATTAATTAATGGGATCTTTTATTAAGCCTGAGGATAAGACTTTATATAAAACAAGACCAGTGCCTATTACACATGGAGTCTAAAGATAGATTATATCTTTATGAACTTTTACAAATAAAACTGAGATTTTAATCTGCGATTAAACTATAGCTTCGTTGTTTAACAATGAAATATATGAATAAACAATATAATTATAAACAGTAATGAAATAAAACAAATGAATGGACAATGAAACAGATTTACAAAATGGCAGAAAATTGTTATGAATGAAGATTATTGAACCAACAGTAAATTTAAAGTATGAAAAGATTTTAAGTAGTTAACATTCACCACATGATCATTTGCAGAATTGAAAGTAAAAAGACGTAACTGAGAAGTAAAGTGCTGGAAGTAAAAAAATGCAGTGCAATGTTGGAGTGAAAGAGTGCTGAAAATGGAAAATGTTGTAGAACCGGTTTTGAAATGTCTCTTGGTTTATTTTAGTTGATTTTATTAAAGTTTTTCTTCTTGGATTAAGTTTTAGAATCGGTGGTGTGACTACCCCGATCTAGAACTTCTCCAGTCAAAGAATGAATGCTGTTGCACTCAACAAAGTGGGAACGAAGCCCACCCGTAGCTCACAGGTCAATCCCCAATGCCTCGGTGCTCAACAAGGAGGACGTCGAAGCGCCTAGAGACCACCCACGGTCTACTACCCCTTCTAGCTTCCTGAGGTCACTGTTTTTAGTTGACAGAAAAAGGGCTAGATGGATGCCTATTAAACTAAGACTTCTCTGTCCCCTGGTCGTATCTCGGAGTACCCTGGAGGGTGATAACCGAGTAGAGGAGCAGGATGTGGGAAGTTGTTGTTGGTAAGTTTTAAGATTTAATATTATCTGGGTGATTAGCATGCAAGGTTTATTTTAAAGCGATCAACAAGATCAACCAAGCTGTATCTCTTATGGGAGGTGTCGGTATTTGATCTTGGACTTGTAAAATAAAAATGTTTGATTGTGGTACAAGAAAAGCAAGTTATCTTAATTACCTAAGCCCCCACTTCCCCTGTTTTTCATATCCGGCTTGAAGTCCCTAAAGGGAGATGACAAGTGGATAGAGGATACACAGGTTTAATGGGTTGTATGATTACTTTTAAAACAAAATGAAATTGCATAAATAGAAACTTGAAAACAACTATTATCCTAGTTCCTACTCTACTTCCTAATCTATCTACTTATGGATTACAAATGCTTATAAAACTTTACAGAATACCCCAAGAGACTCTCGTTGGGGTTTACAATAAATCAGGAAAATATGAAAGAGAAGGTTGAGGGTTTGAACCCCTTTTGAAACGGTTGAAGTTTGGAGAGATCCTGGGCCTATTCGGGCATCAAATCTCCTTCACTCATGCACAACCTGTTATAAACCAGCAAGCTATTCTTCGCTGGAAATCACAGAAAACACTAAAAAATTGTTGTTAAAATATTAGTACAAAATTTACAAATTTACATAAAAAATCTGAATGTGAAATATTGCAGAAATAAGAGATTTAAAGGGCTGGAAACTCAGTTTTCAGCCACCTAAACAGTGTTTAAACAGCAGAAATATATGCCCTAACTAATATATAATAGGTTGGGGCCCTAAAACAAAGGTTATATTCACTATACAGTGAATAAAACCCCTTTTTAGGAAGGTTGAAAGTAGATGGCCGAATTTAAAATATGCCGGAATGAAGCCCTTGGAGAGGTCTCCTTGATTTGTCAACCTGCAAAAAGTCTAGATCTGCAAACTATCGTAAGGTTAGTGGAGAATATCTAACACTTCCTGCAAAAGACTTTGAAAGACAATATTAGATCATTCACAAAAGAAAGCAAAAGCACTTTTACTCTCTAATCTCTCCACAAAATACTTTGTGGAGAGCTAACTAGACTAGTACAATAATGCAAAACTAGAATAATACACAAGTTACCTCAAGAGTAGTAGATCATGAAAGAATTTGCAGCATAGTGTCCCTCCAAAGAAATTTTTATTAAATGGCCCAACTAGGGCAAAGCTTGCAATACAAAGTGTAGCAAGAAAATATGAGAGCAAGAAATTTCCGACATCATAACAATAGCATGAATGATCATGTGTAATGAGGGAGTGAGACCCTCATTAAGTAGTTGAGGCAAACCCCAACCTATTGAAGATAAATGGTTGAGATTAGATCTAGATCTAGGGTTTAATCTCCACCACTAGATCTAGGGATTTGGCCTTCCATTCTTCTCAATTAATCTACACCCTTGGATTAATTTTTAATCAACGGCTTAGAAGCTTAATCCATGTCTTAACAATATCCACCTTTGGATCTAGGTCTTTGGCTAAAAATCCACCATTAGATGAGCTTTTAGGTTTTGAACAAAAATAGAGTAGAGTAGGCCCAAGGTAGGCGCCCCTCTAAACTTGGCGGATTCCTCCAGACTTAGCGCCCTCCAAAATAGTGTGAAAACGTGGGCCTAAAGATAGCGCCCTCCTCTAAATTTGGTGGCGTCTCTATGTGGTAGCACCCCACTAAAATACAATAGCGCCTTCCTTTAAATGATGTGGGCGTCCTCTTAATTTGGTGGCGCACCTCCATATGTGAGCGCCCTCCTCTATATATGCTTGGGCGTCCTTCTATTTAGCGCCCTTCCAATGTGCATGCGCCCTCCAAAAGACTAGCGCCCACCTCCAAATATGGCTAGCGCCCATCTCTATTGCACATACGTTTTACCCTAACGCCTCCTCTATTTGGTATGTAGCACCTCCATTTTAGCTTGGCCGCCCATTAAATATAGTGGAAACCTTCATGCTTGCGCCCTCCTCCAATTTGATGGTGCCTCTATTTAAAATGGCCGCCCTCCTCCAATATTGGGGTTTTAATGCATGCACCCCTCTAAACTTGGAGTTTTAACTTGGACGTGGTATTTGGAGAGGGTTTAGCCATGACTTGTTTCCTTTAGTGGTGGTTTGGCCACTCACATAACCTTAGGCTTAGAATTTAGCCTTTTGCTCAAAATATATTTTAACCTTGGACTTTGGCTAAAATGACATTCACCTTAGATTTAAAAATTTCTAATTAAATTTTTAAATTTTTCCAATATCGACTTAGGAAAAATTAAAAAATAACTTGAAAAATTAATATCTAGGCCATGGGGGGGTGAAAAACTTTGGAATAAGTTTTCCTAGGCTTAGGAACCCCCAAACCAACTTACCATGGCATTTCTTGATTTTTTACTTCAAAATCAAAAAATGTGAATTTTGACTTAGGGAAATTAATTAATTCCCTAGGAAAAATAGACCTTGCTTAGACAAAAATGGTCTATCTCCTCAACCACTCATCAGAATGACATGGGACTCGAAGCAGTGGCTTAGGGGGTTTCATAGCAATTAACCTTGCATTCATAGCCCCTATTACAAAATTCCATGCTTGAGCAATTACATTATTACATCAAAAATTGAGTTAATTAATCACCAAGGGGTGAAATTAATTAACTTGAAAAAATAATTAAAAATACAACAACACGACGAAACTCCGCAAGACTCTAGACAAATGCCTAGCATGGTCATGAATTACGCTTTGAAGCCTTAGCCACCTCATGGAATTGACTGGTAGAACGCCCGTCACCACTTTGGAGGATTTTGAGTGAAAACCAAACCGATTAAACTCGTTTACACAACAAGATCAATTGGAAAGGGAAAAACACTCGATGAGGGGACTTCCCTAACAACCAGTTCCATGGTGTGGCATCCGTATCATATGACCCACGCTAGCACATAAAATTACATTAATTTTCCCACGCAGGGGAGCGGACATTTCGTTTTACAAAGGGGCAATTATGTACATCCTCATGTACATGGAGTTGCCAACTAGTCGAAATAGGTGGGCAACAGGGCCCAACTCGAGTTGACATGTTCCTCGAACTACTCATTCTTCTATTCTTTAATTTTTTTGGTTTAAAATACTTCTCTTGGTTATCGCATTCCATAGACTGTAGCTGTGGGGTTGATCACAAAACAACTCCTCCCTCTCATCTCTTTCCTTCGCTGAAATTTCTGGATCATCTCGAGTGTCCATCTTTTTCCTTTTCTAGTTCAGCATGGGGGTTTTGGAGAATGTTTTGAAACATGTGTAGGATTATTGAAGCAAAGTAAAATTACTAGGAGAACTGTGGCAACTCTTTTAGGTAATAATTCTACCTAGATTCACCATAGGTTATCTCTCATAGTCTAATATGTGTTTTCATTTTAACATCTCATTTATTTCATTGAATGATTATTCATATATATTGTGAATCTAGGTAGAGTTATATCGCTTTATTTTGGAGAAGGAACATGATCTTTTTCAAGAAACTTTCGTAGAAAATGCAGGTTCATTGAAGAAAAGGAAAAAACAGCTATTAGGTCGATCACTCAACAACTCCTCGTTCTCATCTCTTTCCTTCGCTGAGGTTTTCAGATCATCTACAGTGTTCACCTTTTTTATTTTCTAGTTTAGGCCTTGTGGTTTTTCGAGAAACTTTTGAAACATGTGCAGGTTCATTGAAGCAAATTAAAACTTGTTGGATTGATGTGGAAACTCTTCTACAACCATGTATGTTAAACAACCTATATCAACAATTTTTCAAGTTAGTTTCTAAGCAACTGTTTCAAATAATTTTTTCGTCTTCCAACACTTCTCGCTTTATCTTTGCAAATTTTCTTGGTGTTTTTGTAAATTCAAGTGGGTGTTTTGAAAGCACGCTTAGGGAGCAAGAGCTAAGGGAAGGGAGGGGTATTTCCCACGAAACAAATTTCTTGAGATTGCCATTTTTTTCACACATCAATGAGCTCTAACATTGCATCAACATCTCTTCAGGGAAGTCTCTTAACATATTTTTTAAATAAGTTGACCCAAGAAATAGAGTTTTTGAGATTGCCATCATTTTCATACATCAATGGGCCATCATTTTCATACACCAATGGGCTCCAACATAATTATCTCTTATAGTGTAATATGTGTGGGTTTTCATTTTAAAATGTTATTTATTTTATAGATTGATCATCCATATGGTGAATCTAGGTATAATTATGTATTTGTATTATAGATAAGGACCATGATTTTTTTCAAAAAACTTTGGTAGCAAATGGAGGTTCAGTGGAAAAAATAAAAGCGTCTGGGTGACCCATGTAAACTCTCTTCTACAATCATATATGTTGAACACCTGCATCAACATCATTTAAGATAAGTTAACATTTTTTCAAATATGTTCTTAGCTTTCGAACTCTTTTCATCTTCATAATTCAAGTTAACTAACTCTTTCTTGCTTGACCTTTGCTTATGATTATTGTTTGTGCCCTAAGCCTAAGCGAAGAGCCCATTCTTTGCTTCCATATGTAACATGTACCCAACTCTAATTGTCAAGTTGTATTTTGGTGACTATTGTAGAGTTCCCATCAACCCTTACTTTCTCTTCTCTCATTTTTTAGTTTAAGCCTTGTGGTTTTTTGAGAAACTTTTGAAACATGTGCAGGTTCATTGAAGCAAATTAAAACTTCTAGGATTGATGTGGAAACTCTTCTACAACCATGTATGTTTAACACCTATATCAACAATTTTTCAAGTTAGTTTCTTAGCAACTGTTTTAAATAAAAAAATTTCTACCAACACTTTTCGCTTCATCTTTGCTAACGTTTCTTGGTGTTTTTGTAAATTCAGGTGAGTGTTTTGGAAGTGCGCTCAGGGATCGAGAGTTATGGGAGTGGAGGGGGTCTTTCACAAGAAACAAATTTCTCGAGATTACCATCATTTTCATGCATCAATGGGCTTCAAAATTGAATCAACATCTCTTCAAGTAAGTCTCTTAACATCTTTTTCAAAGAAGTTGACCCAAGAAACAGAGCTTTTGAGATTGCCATGATTATCATATATTAATGGGCTCCAACATAATTATCTCTTATAGTATAATATGTGTGGGTTTTCATTTTAAAATCTCATTTATTTCATTGATTGATTATCCATATGTTGAATCTAGGTATAATTATGTATTTTTATTATAGATAAGGACCATGGTTTTTTTCAAAATACTTTGGTAGCAAATGGAGGTCCAGTGGAGAAAATAAAAGCATCTGCGTGACTCGTGGCAACTCTCTTCTACCATCATATATATTGAATACTTGCATCAACAACATTTCAGATAAGTTAATATTTTTTCAAATATGTTGCTTATCCTTCGAACTCTTTTCATCTTCGGAAATCAAGTTAATTAGCTCTTTCTCGCTTGACCTTTGCTTAGGTTTCTTGTTTGTGCCGTAAACCTAAGCGAATAACCCATTCTTTGCTTCCATATGTAACATGTTCTCAACTCTAATTGTCAAGTTGTATTTTGGTGATTCTATTTTAGGGTTCCCATCAACCCTTACTTTCTCTTCTCTCATTTTGGTAGTTTCCACTTTAGTCTCCCAGTCAATGCCCGAATCTCTCTAGGTCGTCCCTCTTGGGTAGTGCATGAGTCGAGGTAACTTCTTCTTAGATCGAGCTAGTCAGTACATTCTTTAATCTCATTCCATCTAAATGCCTCACTCTAGGTAGCTGTCTCGAGTAGGGCCCGACTCGAGTTGACATGTAGATCGAATTAGTCATTCTTTTCTTCTTCAATTTCATTGCTTTAAAAATACCTTATCATGTTATTGCATCCCATAGACTGCAGCTATGGGGTCGATCACTCAACAACTCCTCACTCTAATCTCTTTCTTTTGCTGAGATTTCCAGATTATCTCCATTTTTTGAGATTAACACCTATATTAAGAATTTTTCGTGTTAGTTTCTTAGCAATTGTTTTAAATAATATTTGTCTTCCAACACTTTTCGTTTTATCTTTGCTAACGTTACTTGGTGTTTTTATCAATTCAGGTGAGTGTTTTGGAAGCGCGTTTAGGGAGCAAGAGCTAAGGGAGGGGAGGGGGTCTTTCCCACGAAATAAATTTATTGAGATTGCCATCATTTTCATACATCAATGGGCTCCAACATAATTATCTCTTATAGTCTAATATGTGTGGGTTTTCATTTTAAAATCTCATTTATTTCATTGATTGATCATCCATATGGTAAACCTATGTATAATTATGTATTTGTATTATAGATAAGGACCATGATTTTTTTCAAAAAACTTTGGTAGCAAATGGAGGTTCAATGGAGAAAATAAAAACCTCTGGGCGACCTTTGGCAACTCTCTTATACAATCATATATATTGAACACCTGCATCAGCATAATTTCAGAAAAGTTAACATTTTTTCAAATATGTTTCTTAGCTTCTGAACTGTTTTCATGTTCAGAATTCAAGTTAATTAGCTCTTTCTCGCTTGACCTTTGCTTACGTTTCTTGGTTGTGCCCTAAACCTAAGCGAAGACCCCATTCTTTGTTTTCATATGTAACATGTAGCCAACTTTAATTGTCAAGTTGTATTTTGGTGACTCCATTGTAGAGTTCCAATCAACCCTTATTTTCTCTTTTCTCATTTTGGTAGTTTCCACTTTGGTCCCCTTGTCAATGCTCGAATCTCTCTAGGTCGTCCATCTTGGGTAGTGCATGAGCCAAGGTAACTTCTTCTTGGATCGAGCTAGTCAGTGTATTGTTTAATCTCATTCCCTCTAAATGCCTCACTCTAGGTAGTTTTCTCGAGTAGGGCCTGACTCGAGTTGACATGTTCCTAAATCGAATTAGTCATTCTTCTCTTCTTCAATTTCATTTCTTTAAAATACCATATCATGTTATTGCATCCCATAGACTACAACTATGGGGTTGATTACTCAACAACTCCTCACGCTGATCTCTTTCTTTTGCTGAGATTTCCAGATCATCTCCAGTGTCCACCTTTTTTTTTCTAGTTCAGGCCTTGTGTTTTTCTGAGAAACTTTTGAAACATTGCAGGTTCATTTAAGCAAAATAAAACTTCTAGGATTGATGTGGAAACTCTTTTACAACGAGGTATGTTTAACACCTATATCAACATTTTTTTAGGTTAGTTTCTTAGCAACTGTTTCAAATAAGTTTCTTTGTTTTCCAACTTGTTTCGTTTTATCTTTGCTAACGTTTCTTGGTGTTTTTGTAAACTCAGATGAGCATTTTGGAAACACGCTTAAGGAGCGAGAGCTAAAGGAGGGTAGGGGGTCTTTCCCCCGAAACAATGTTCTTGAGATCACCATCAATTTCATATATCAATGAGATCCAACATAGGATCAACATCTTTTAAGTTTAGACTCTTAACATCTTTTTCAAATAAGTTTCTTAGGCTTCAGACTCTTTTCATCTTCATATTTGGTTTCTTGTTTGTTCCCTAACTCAAGCGGCGACTCCATTTTTTCCTTCCATATGTAAAAAGTATCCCACTGTAATTGTTAACCTGCATTTTTGGTGACTCTATTGTAGATTTCCCATCAATCCTTACTTTCTCTTCTCTGATATTGGTCGCTTCCTCTTTGGTCCCCTTGTCAATGCCATAATCCCACTAGGTCGTCTCTCTTGGGTAGGGCATGAGTCGAACTAAATTCTTCTTGGATCGAACTAATAACTTCATTCTTTAATCTCATTTCCATGGAATGCCTCACTCTAGGTAGTTGTCTCGAGTAGGGCCCGACTCGAGCTGACATGTTCCTAGACCGAATTACTTATTCTTCTCTTCTTTAATTTCTTTGGTTTAAAATACTTGTCTTGGTTATCACATCCCGTAAACTGCAGCTAAGGGGTCGATCACTCAACAACTACTTCCTCTCATCTCTTTCTTTCACTGAAATTTTTAGATCATCTCCAGTGTTCATCTTTTTTCTTTTTTAATTCAGCGTGTGGGTTTTCAAAAAAATATTGAAACATGTCTAGGATCATTGAAACAAAGTAAAACTATTGGGAGAACTATGGCAAATCTTCTAGGTAATAATTTTACATAAATTCACCATAGGTTAACTCTCATAGTCTAATATGTGTTTTCATTTTAACATTTCATTTATTTCATTGAATGATCATCCATATATATAGGGAATCTAGGTAGATATATTTCGCTGTATTTTAATGAACATGATATTTTTCAAAAAACTTTTGTAAAAATGTAGGTTCATTAAAAAAAAGGAAAATGCAGCTATGAGGTCGATCTCTCAACAACACCTCGTTCTCATCTCTTTCCTTCGCTGAGGTTTTCAAATCATCTACAGTGTTCACCTTTTTTATTTTTTAGTTTAGGCCTTGTGATTTTTCGAGAAACTTTTGAAACATGTGCAGCTTCATTGAAGCAATTTAAAACTTTTAGGATTGATGTGGCAACTCTTCTACAACCATGTATGTTTAACAACTGTTTCAACTTCCAACATTTTTCGCTTTATCTTCGTTAACGTTTCTTGGCGTTTTTGTAAATTCAGGTGAGTGTTTTGGAAGCACGCTTACAGCGAGCGCTAAGGGAGGAGAGGGGTCTTTCCCACGATTTTTTATTTATTAAGATTGCCATCATTTTCATACATCAATGGGCTCCAACATTGCATCAACATCTCTTTAGTTAAGTCTCTTAACATCTTTTTCAAAGAACTTGACCCAAGAAACATAGTTTTTGAGATTGCCATCATTTTCATACATCAATGGGCTCCAACATAACTATCTCTTATAGTATAATATGTGTGGATTTTCATTTTAAAATCTCATTTATTTCATTGATTGAACATCCATATGGTGAATCTAGGTATAATTATGTATTTGTATTATAGATAAGGACCATGATTTAAAAAAAAACTTTGATAGCAAATGGAGGTTCAGTGGAAAAAATAAAAACGTCTGGGTGACCCGTGGCAACTTTCTTCTACAGTCATATATGTTGAACACCTGCATCAACATCATTGCAGATAAGTTAACATTTTTTCAAATATGTTTCTTAACCTTCGAAGTCTTTTCATCTTCAAAATTCAAGTTAATTAGCTATTTCTTGCTAGATCTTTGCTTAGGTTTCTTGTTTGTGTCCTAAACCTAAGCGAAGACCCCATTCTTTGCTTCCATATGTAACATGTACCCAAATCTAATTGTCAAGTTGTATTTTGGTGACTCTCTTGTTGAGTTCCCATCAACCCTCACTTTCTCTTCTTTTATTTTGGTAGTTTTCATTTTGGTCCCCTTGTCAATGCCCGAATCTCTCTTGGTGGCCCCTCTTGGGTAGTGCATGAGTCAAGGTAATTTCTTCTTGGATTGAGCTAGTCAGTGCATTCTTTAATCTCATTTCCTCTAAATGCCTCACTCTAGGTAGTTGTCTCGAGTAGGGCCCGACTCGAGTTGACATGTTCCTAGATCGAATTAGTCATTCTTCTCTTCTTCAATTTCATTGCTTTAAAATACCTTATCATGTTATCGCATCCCATAGAGTGCAGCTATGGGGTCAATCACTCAGCAACTCCTCACTCTGATCTCTTTCTTTTGCTGAGATTTCCAGATCATCTCCAGTGTCCACCTTTTTTTTTCTAGTTCAGGCCTTGTGGTTTTTCGAGAAACTTTTGAAACATGTGCAGGTTCATTGAAGCAAAATAAAACTTCTAGGATTGATGTGGCAACTCTTCTACAAACAGATATGTTTAACACCTATATTAACACGTTTGTAGGTTAGTTTCCTAGCAACCGTTTCAAATAAGTTTATTTGTTTTCCAACACTTTTCGCTTTATCTTTGCTAACGTTTCTTGGTGTTTTTGTAAACTCGGGTGAGCGTTTTGGAAGCGCAATTAATGAGCGAGAGCTAAAGGAGGGGAGGGGGTCTTTTACCCAAAACAATGTTCTTGAGATCGCCATCACTTTCATACATCAATGAGCTCTCACATAGCATCAACATCTTTTCAGTTAAGACTCTTAACATCTTTTTAAAATAAGTTTCTTAGGCTTCAGACTCTTTTCATCTTCATATTTGGTTTCTTGTTTGTTCCCTAAACTCAAGTGACGACTCTATTTTCTTCTTCCATATGTAACAAGTATCTCACTCTAATTGTCAAGCTGTTTTTTTTTGTGACTCTATTGTAGATTTCCCATCAACTCTTACTTTTCTTGTCTCATATTGGTTGCTTCGTCTTTGGTCTCTTTGTCAATGCCATAATCCTTCTAGATCGTCCTTCTTGGGTAGGGCATGAGTCGAGCTCACTTCTTCTTGGATTGAACTAGTCACTTCATTCTTTAATTTCATTCCCATTGAATGTCTCACTCTAGGTAGTTGTCTTGAGTACGGCTTGTCTCGAGTTGACATGTTCCTAGATCGAATTACTCATTCTTCTCTTCTTTAATTTATTTGGTTTAAAATACTTGTTTTGGTTATCGTATCCCATAGACTGCAGCTATGGGTTTGATCACTCAACAACTCCTCCATCTCTCTTTCCTTCGCTGAAATTTCTAGATCATCTCGAGTGTCCATCTTTTTCCTTTTCTAGTTCAACATGTGGGTTTTCGAAAAAGTTTTGAAACATGTGCAAGATCATTGAAGCAAAGTTAAACTACTAGGAGAATTGTGGCAACTCTTCTAGGTAATAATTCTACCTAGATTCACCATAGGTTATCTCTCATAGTCTAATATTTGTTTTCATTTTAACATCTCATTTATTTCATTGAATGATCACCCAAGAAACTTTGGCAGAAAATGCAGGCTCATTTAAGAAAAGGAAAACGCATCTATGAGGTCGATCACTCAACAACATCTTGTTCTCATCTCTTTCCTTCGCTGAGGTTTCCAGATCATCTACAGTGTTCACTTTTTTTTATATTCTCTAGTTTAGTTGTTCTCATCTCTTTCCTTCGCTGAGGTTTCCAGATCATCTACAGTGTTCACTTTTTTTTTTTATTCTCTAGTTTAGGCCTTGTGGTTTTTTGAGAAACTTTTGAAACATGTGTAGGCTCATTGAAGCAAATTAAAAATTCTAGGATTGACGTGGCAACTCTTCTACAACCATGTATCTTTAACACTTATATGAAAAAATTTTCAAGTTAGTTTCTTAGCAACTGTTTCAAATAATTTTTTTGTCTTTCAACACTTCGTTTTATCTTTGCTAACGTTTCTTAGTGTTTTTGTAAATTCAGGTGAGTGTTTTGGAAGCGCACTTAGGTAGGGCAAGGGGTATTTCCCACGAAACAAATTTCTTGAGATTGCCATCATTTTCATACAGCAATGGGCTCCAACATTGCATCAACATCTCTTCAGGTAAGTCTTTTAACATCTTTTTCAAAGAACTTGACCCAAGAAACAAAGTTTTTGAGATTGTCATCATTTTCATTCATCAATAGGTTCCAACATAATTATTTCTTATAGAGTAATATGTGTGGTTTTTCATTTTAAAATCTCATTTATTTCATTGATTGATCATCCATATGGTGAATCTATGTATAATTATGTATTTGTATTATAGATAAGGACCATGATTTTTTTCGAAAAACTTTGGTAGCAAATGGAGGTTCAATGAAGAAAATAAAAACATCTAGGTGATCCGTGGAAATTCTCTTCTACAATCATATATGTGGAACACCCGTATCAACATCATTTTAGATAAGTTAACATGCTTTCAAATATGTTTCTTAGCCTTCGAGCTCTTTTCATCTTCAGAATTCAAGTTAATTAGTTTTTCCTCGCTTGACGTTTGTTTAGTTTTCTTGTTTATGCCCTAAACCTAAGCGAAGACCCCATTCTTTGCTTCCATGTGTAACATGTACCCGACTCTAATTGTCAAGTTGTATTTTGGTGACTCTATTGTAGAGTTCGCATCAACCTTTACTTTCTCTTCTCTCATTTTGGTAGTTTCTTCTTTGGTCCCATTGTCAATGCCCAAATTTTTCTAGGTCGTCCTTCTTGGCTAGTGCATGAGTCGAGCTAACTGCTTCTTGGATCGAGTTATTCAGTGCACTCTTTAATCTTATTTCCTCTAAATGCCTCACTCTAAGTAGTTGTCTCGAGTAGGGCCTGACTCGAGTTAACATGTTCCTAGATAGAATTAGTCATTCTTCTCTTTTTCAATTTCATTGCTTTAAAATACTTTATCATGTTATCGCATCCCATAGACTGTAGCTATGAGGTCGATCACTAAACAACACCTCGTTCTCATCTCTTTCCTTCACTGAAATTTCCAAATGATCTATAGTGTTCACCTTTTTTATTTGCTAGTTTAGGCCTTGTGGTTTTTCAAGAAACTTTTGAAACATGTGCAGGTTCATTGAAGCAAATTAAAACTTTTAGGATTGATGTGGCAACTTTTCTACAACAATGTATGTTTAACACCTATATCAACAATTCTTCAAGTTAGTTTCTTAGCAACTGTTTCAAATAATTTTTTTGTTTTCCAACACTTTCCGCTTTATCTTTGCTAACTTTTCTTTGTGTTTTTGTAAATTCAAGTGAGTGTTTTGGAAGCGCACTTAGGGAGCGAGAGCTAAGGGAGGGCAGGGGGTCTTTCCCATGAAACAAATTTCTTAAGATTGTAATCGTTTTCATAAATCAATGCGCTCCAACATAGCATCAACATCTTTTCAGGTAAGTCTCTTAACATCTTTTTGAAATAAGTTGACCCAAGAAATAGAGTTTTGAGATTGCCATCATTTTCAAACATCATTGGGCTCCAACATAATTATTTCTTATAGTGTAATATGTGTGGGTTTTCATTTAAAATCTCATTTATTTCATTGATTGATTATCCATATGGTGAATCTAGCTATAACTATGTATTTGTATTATAGATAAAGACCGGGATTTTTTTCAAAAAACTTTGGTAGCAACTGGAGGTTCAGTGGAGCAAATAAAAGCCTCTAGGTGACCCGTAGCAACTCTCTTCTACAGTCATATATGTTGAACACCTGCATCAACATTATTTAAGATATGTTAACATTTTTCCAAATATGTTTCTTAGCCTTCGAACTCTTTTAATCTTCAGAATTTAAGTTAATTAGCTCTTTCTCGCTTGATCTTTGCCTAGGTTTCTTGTTTGTGCCCTAAACCTAAGCGAAAACCCCATTCTTTGCTTCCATATGTATGATGTACCCAACTCTAATTGTCAAGTTGTATTTTGGTGACTCTATTGTATAGTTCCCGTCAACCCTTACTTTCTCTTCTCTCATTTTGGTAGTTTCCATTTTGGTTCCCTTGTCAATGCTCTAATCTCTCTAGGTCGCCCCTCTTGGGTAGTGGATGAGTCGAGGTAACTTCTTCTTGGATTGAGCTAGTCAGCGCATTCTTTAATCTCATTTCCTCTAAATGCCTCATTCTAAGTAGCTGTCTTAAGTAGGGCCCGACTCGAGTTGACATTTTCCTAGATCGAATTAGTCATTCTTCTCTTCTTCAATTTCATTGCTTTAAAATACATTATCATGTTATCGCATCCCACAGACTGCAGCTATGGGGTCGATCACTCAACAACTCCTCACTCTGATCTCTTTTCTTTGCTGAGATTTCCAGATCATCTCCAGTGTCCACTTCTTTTTTTCTAGTTCAGGCCTTGTGGTGTTTCGAGAAAATTTTAAAACATGTGCAAGTTCATTGAAGCAAAATAAAACTTCTAGGATTGATGTGGGAACTCTTCTACAACCAGGTATGTTTAACACCTATATCAACTCGAGTGAGCGTTTTGCAAGCGCGCTTAAGGAGCGATAGCTAAAAGAGAGGATGAGGTCTTTCCCCCGAAACAATGTTCTTGAGATCGCCATCATTTTCATACATCAATGAGCTCCAACATAGCATCAACATCTTTTCAGTTAAGACTATTAATATCTTTTTCAAATAAGTTTCTTAGGCTTCAGACTCTTTTCATCTTCATATTGGTTTCTTGTTTGTTCCTTAAACTCAAGCGACGACTCCATTTTCTCCTTTCATATGTAACAAGTATCCCACTCTAATTGTCAAGCTGTATTTTTTGGTGACTCTATTGTAGATTTCTCATCAACTCTTACTTTCTCTTATCTCATATTGGTTGCTTCCCCTTTGGTCCCCTTGTCAATGCTAGAATCCCTTTAGGTAGTCCCTCTTGGGTATGGCATGAGTCGAGCTAACTTCTTTTTGGATCGAAATAATCACTTCATTCTTTAATCTCATTCCCATTGAATGGCTCACTCTAGGCAGTTGTCTTGAGTAGGGCCCGCGTCGAGTTGACATGTTTCTAGATTGAATTACTCATTCTTCTCGACTAGATTCACCATAGGTTATCTCTCATAGTCTAATATGTGTTTTCATTTTAACATATCATTTATTTCATTGAATGATCATCCATATATATGGTGAATTTAGGTAAAGTTATTTCGTTGTATTTTCAATAAGGAACATGATCTTTTTCAAGAAACTTCTGTGGAAAGTGCAGATTCATTGAAGAAAAGTAAAACACAGCTATGAGGTCGATCAGTCAACAACATCTTATTCTCATCTCTTTCCTTCATTAAGATTTCTAGATAATCTCTAGTTTTCACCTTTTTTATTTTTTAGTTCAGGCGTTGTGGTTTTTCGAGAAACATTTGAAACATGTGCAGGTTCATTGAAGCAAAGTAAAACTTATAGGATTGACGTGGCAACTCCTCTACAACCATTTATGTTTAACACCTATATCAACATTTTTTCAAGTTAGTTTCTTAGCAATTGTTTCAAATCATTTTTTTGTTTTCCAACTCTTTTCACTTTATCTTTGCTAATGTTTCTTAGTGTTTTTCTAAATTTAGGTGAGTGTTTTGGAAGCCCGCTTAGGTAGCAAGAGCTAAGCTAGGGAAGGGGGTCTTTCCCACAAAAAAATATTCTTAATATTGCCATCATTTTCATACATAAATGGGCTCCAACATAGCATCAACATATTTTCAGGTAAGCCTCGTAACATCTTTTTCAAATAAGTTGACCCAAGAAATAGAGTTTTTGAGATTGCCATAATTTTCATACATCAATAAGCTCAAACATAATGATCTCTTATAGTGTAATATGTGTGAGTTTTCATTTTAACATATCATTTATTTAATTAAATGAGAATCCATATATATGGTGAATCTAGGTAGAGTTATTTCATTATATTTTAGATAAAGAACATGATTTTTTCAAGAAACTTTGGTAGAAAATGCAGGTTCATTGAAAAAAAGAAAAACATAGCTATGGGGTCGATTACTCAGCAACACCTCGCTCTCATCTCTTTCCTTATATGAGATTTCCAGATCATCTCCAGTGTGCACCTTTTTTTATTTTTTGGTTTAGGCCTTGTGGTTTTTTGAGAAACTTTTCAAACATGTGCAAGTTCATTGAAGCAAAGTAAAACTTCTAGGATTGATGTGGCAACTCTTCTACAACCATGTATGTTTAACACCTATATCAACACTTTTTCAAGTTAGTTTTTTAGCAACTATTTCAAATAAATTTTTTGTTTTCCAACTCTTTTTGCTTTATCTTTGCTAACGTTTCTTGGTGTTTTTGTAATTTCAGGTGAGTGTTTTGGAAGCACTCTTAGGGAGCGAGAGCTAAGGGAGGGGAGGGGGTGTTTCCCACAAAACAAATTTCTTGAGATTGTCATCATTTTCATACATCAATGGGTTTCAACATAGTATTAACATGTTTTTTGGTAAGTCTTTTAACATCTTTTTCAAATAAGTTGACCCAAGAAACAGAGTTTTTGAGATTGCCAACGTTTTCATACATCAATGGGATCCAACATAATTATCTCTTATAGTGTAATATTTGTGGTTTTCATTTTAAAATATCATTTATTTCATTGATTGATCATCCATATGGTGAATCTAGGTATAATTATGTATTTGTATTATAGATAAGGACCATATTTTTTTCAATAAACTTTGGTAGCAAATGGAGGTTCAGTGCAGCAAAAGAAAACTTCTGGGTGACCCGTGGAAACTCTCTTCTACAGTCATATATGGTGAACACCTGCATCAACATCATGTTAGATAAGTTGACATTTTTTCAATTATGTTTCTTAGCCTTCAAACTCTTTTCATCTTCAGAATTTAAGTTAATTAGCTCTTTCTCGCTTGACCTTTGCTTAGGTTTCTTGTTTGTTCCCTAAAACTAAGCGAAGACCCCATTCTCTGCTTCCATATGTAACATGTATCTCACTCTAATTGTCATGTTGTACTTTGGTGACTCTATTGTAGATATCCCATCAACCCTTACTTTCTCTTCTCTCATTTTTGTGGCTTCCATTTTGGTCCCCTTTTTAATGCCTGAAACCCTCTAGGTCGTCTCTCTTTGGTAGTGCATTAGTCGAGGTAACTTCTTCTTGGATCGATTTAGTTAGTGAATTTTTTTATCTCATTTCCTCTGAATGCCACATTCTAGGTAGTTGTATCGAGTAGGGCTCGACTCAAGTTGACATGTTCTTAGATCGAATTGGTCATTCTTTTTTTCTTCAATTTCTTTGCTTTAAAATACCTTATCATGTCATCGCGTCCTGTAGACTGCAACTATGGTGTCAATCACTCAACAACTCCTCACTCTGATCTCTTTCCTTCACTAAGATTTCCAGATCATCTCTTTCTAGTTTCTTGTTGGTGACAATATTGTAGATTTTTCATTAACCCTTACTTTCTCTTCTCTCATATTGGTCGCTTCCTTTTTGGTCCCCTTGGTCCCCTTGTCAATGCTAGAATCTCTCTAGGTCGTCCCTTTTCGGTAGGTGCATGAGTTGAGATAACTTCTTCTTGGATCGAACTAGTCACTGCATTCTTTAATCTTATTTCGATTGGATGTTTCACTCTAGGTAGTTGTCTAGAGTAGGGCTTGACTCGAGTTGACATGTTCCAAGATCGAATTACTCATTCTTTTCTTCTTTAATTTATTTGCTTTAAAATACTTGTCTTTGTTATTGCATTTCATAGATTGCAGCTGTGGGGTCGATCACTCAACAACTCTTCTCTATCATCTCTTTCATTCGCAGAAATTTCCAGATCGTCTCCATTGTCCACCTTTTTTCCTTTCTAGTTCACATGTAGGCTTTCGAGAAACTTTTGAAACATGTGTAGGATCATTGAATGATAGTAAAACTACTAGGAGAATCGTGGCAACTCTTCTAGGTAATAATGCTACCTAGATTCACCATACGTTATCTCTCGTAGTCTAATATATATGATTTTTCATTTTAACATCTCATGTATTTCATTCAATGATCATTCATATATATGGTGAATCTAGGTAGAGTTATTTCATTGTATTTCAGATAAGGAACATGATTTTTTTCAAGAAATGTCGGTAAAAAATGCAGGTTCATTGAGGAAAAAAAAACACAACTATGGGGTCGATCACTCAACAACACCTTGCTCTCATCTCTTTCTTTTGTTGAGGTTTCCAGGTGATCTCCGGTGTTCACTTTTTTTATTTTCTAGTTTAGGCCTTGTGGTTTTTCGAGAAACTTTTGAAACATGTACAGGTTCATTGAAGCAATGTAAAACTTCTAGGATTGATGTGGCAACTATTCTGCAAGCATGTATGTTTAACACCTATATCAACACTTTACAACTTAGTTTTATAGCAACTGCTTGAAATAAACTTTCTATTTTTCAACTCTTTTCGTTTTATCTTTGCTAATGTTTCTTGGTGTTTTTGTAAATTCAGGTTAGTGTTTTGGAAGCGTGCTTAGAGAGCGAGAGCCAAGGGAAGGGAGGGGGTCTTTTCCATGAAACAAATTTCTTGAGATTGTGATCATTTTCATACGTCAATGGGCTCCAACATAACATCAACATCTTTGCAGGTAAGGCTCTTAACATCAACAAAGTTTTTGAGATTGTCATCATTTTCATACATCAATGGCCTCCAACATAATTATTTCTTATAGTGTAATATGTGTGGGTTTTCATTTTAAAATCTCATTTATTTCATTGATTGATCATACATATGGTGAATGTAAGGATAATTATGTATTTGTATTATAGATAAGGACCAAGATATTTTTCAAAAAACTTTGGTAGTAAATGGAGGTCCAGTGGAGAAAATAAAAACTTTTGGGTGACTCATGACAACTCTCTTCTATAGTGATATATGTTGAATATATGCATCAACATCATTTCAAATAAGTCTTTTCAAATATGTATTTTAGCCTTCGAACTCTTTTAGTTTTCAGAATTTAAGTTAATTAGCTCTTTCTTACTAAACCTTTGCTTACGTTTCTTGTTTGTGCCCTCAACCTAATCGAAAACCCCATTCTCTCTTTCCATCTGTAACATGTACCCTACTCTAACTATCAAGCTGTATTTTTGTATTTTCTCTTCTCCAGTTTTTGGTAGCCTTGTGGTTTTTCGAGAAACTTTTGAAAAATGTGCAAGTTCATTGAAGCAAAGTAAAACTTCTAGGATTGATGTAGCAACTCTTCTACAACCAGGTATGTTTAACACCTATATCAATACTTTTTCAGGTTAGTTTCTTAGAAACTGTTTCAAATAAGTTTCTTTGTCTTCCAACTTTTTTCGCTTTATCTTTGCTGATGTTTCTTGGTGTTTTTGTAAACTGAGGTGAACGTTTTGGAAGCGTGCTTAGGGAGCGAGAGCTAAAAGAGCGGAGGTGGGGTCTTTCCCCCGAAACAAAGTTCTTGAGATCGCTATCATTTTCATACATCAATGGGCTCCAGCATAGCATCAACATCTTTACAGTTAAGTCTCTTAACATATTTTTCAAATAAGTTGACCAAAGAAACAAAGTTTTTGAGATTGCCATCATTTTCATACATCAATGGGCTCCAACATAATTATCTTTTATAGTGTAATATGTGTGAGTTTTCAGTTTAAAATATCATTTATTTCATTGATTAATCATCCAGATGGTGAATCTAAGTATAATTATGTATTTGTATTATAGATAAGGACCATGATTTTTTTCAAAAACGTTTGGTAGCAAATGGAGGTTCAATGGAGGAAATAAAAACCTCTAGGTGACCCGTGACAACTCTCTTCTACATGCATATATGTTGAACACCTGCATCAACATCATTTCAAATAAGTTAACATTTTTCAAATATGTTTCTTAGCCTTCAAACTCTTTTTTATTTTCCGAATTTAAGTTAATTAGCTCTTTCTCGTTTAACCTTTGTTTAGGTTTCCTGTTTGTGCCCTAAACCTAAGCAAAGACCCAATTGTCTCATTCCATATGTAACATGTACCCCACTCTAATTCTCAAGCTATATTTTGGTAGTTTCTCTTCTCTAATTCTGGTAGCTTCCACTTTGGTCTCCTTGTCAGATCATCTCCAGTGTCCACCTTTTTTCTTTTCTAATTCAGGCATTGTGGTTTTTCGAGCAACTTTTGAAAAATGTGCAAGTTCATTGAAGCAAAGTAAAACTTTGTAGGATTGATGTAGCAACTCTTCTACAACCAGGTATGTTTAATACCTATATCAATACTTTTTTAGGTTAGTTTCTTAGCAACTGTTTCAAATAAGTTTCTTTGTCTTCCAATTCTCTTCGCTTTATTTTTGCTAATGTTTCTCGCTGTTTTTGTAAACTCAGGCAAGCGTTTTGGAAACGTGCTTAGGGAGTGAGAGCTAAAGGAGAGGGGGTGGGGTTGTTCCCCCGAAACAAAGTTCTTGAGATCGCCATCATTTTTATACATCAATGGGCTCCAGCATAGCATCAACATCTTTACAGTTAAGTCTCTTAACATATTTTTCAAACAAGTTGACCCAAGAAACAAAGTTTTTGAGATTTCCATCATTTTTATACATCAATGGGATCCAACATAATTATCTCTTATAGTGTAATATGTGTGGGTTTTCATTTTAAAATCTTATTTATTTCATTGATTGATCATCCATATGGTGTATCTAGGTATAATTATGTATTTGTATTATATATAAGGACCAGGATTTTTTTCAAAAATGTTTGGTAGTAAATGGAGGTTCAACGGAGCAAATAAAAACCTTTGGATGACTCGTGGAAACTCTCTTCTACATACATATATGTTGAACACTTGCATCAACATCATTTCAGATAAGTTAACATTTTTTCAAATATGTTTCTTAGCCTTCGAACTATTTTTATTTTCAGAATTTAAGTTAATTAGTTCTTTCTCGCTTAACCTTTGTTTCGGTTTCCTGTTTGTGCCCTAAACCTAAGCGAAGACCCCATTGTCTCCTTTCATATGTAACATGTACCCCACTCTGATTGTCAAGCTGTATTTTGGTACTTTCTCTTCTCTAAGTTTGGTAGCTTCCACTTTGGTCCCCTTGTCAATGCTAGAATCCCTCTAGGTCGTCCCTATTGGGTAGTGTAAGAGTCGAGGTAACTTCTTCTTAGATCGAACTAGTCATTGCATTCTTAATCTCATTCTCTCTAAATGCATCACTTTGGGAAGTTGTCTCGAGTAGGGTCCGACTCGAGTTGACATGTTCTTAGATCGAATTAGTCATTCTCCTCTTCTTCAATTTCTTTGCTTTAAAATACCTTATCTTGGTTATTGCATCCCATTGACTGCAGCTATGGGGTCGATCACTCAACAACTCCTCACCCGGATCTCTTTTCTTCGCTGAGATTTCCAGATCATCTCCAGTGTCCACCTTTTTTCTTTTTTAATTCAGGCCTTATGTTTTTTCGAGAAACTTTTGAAAATGTGCAAGTTCATTAAAGAAAAGTAAAACTTATATGATTGATGTAGCAACTCTTCTAAAACCAGGTATGTTTAACACCTATATCATCACTTTTTCAGGTTAGTTTCCTAGCAATTGTTTCAAATAAGTTTATTTTTCTTCCAACTCTTTTTGCTTTATCTGTGCTAACGTTTCTTGGTGTTTTTGTAAACTCGGGTGAGCATTTTGGAAGCGTGCCTAGGGAGGGAGAGCTGAAGGAGCTAGGGTGCGTTTTCCCCCGAAACAAAGTTCTTGAGATCACCATCATTTTCATACATCAATGGGCTCCAAAATGTTGAATTAATGTAACTTGAAAGAATATTCTTAATGTATTTTATTGATGAAACCTTTCGGAGATGTTATTATTCCTCCATCAAGGTGATATTTGAGTGGGCCTAATGGTTAAGAGCATGTGTTTCCTCTTAGAAGGTCACAGGTTCAAATCCAGAGGGGGGTAGTGTACTACAGCATGAGTGGGCCTAAGCGAAGACCCCATTCTCTGCTTCCATATGTAACAAGTACCCCACCCTAATTGTCAAGTTGTACTTTGGTGACTCTATTGTAGAGCTCCATCAAACCTTACTTTCTTTTCTCTCATTTTGATAGCTTCCACTTTGGTCACCTTGTCAATGCCTGAATCCCTCTAGGTCGTCTCTCTTGGGTAGTGCACGAGTCGAGGTAACTTCTTCTTGGATCGAACTAGTCAGTGCATTCTTTAATATCATTCCCTTTAAATGCCTCCCTCTAGGTAGTTGTCTCGAGTAAGGACCGACTCGAGTTGACATGTTCAATTAAATTAGTCATTCTTCTCTTCTTCAATTTGTTTGCTTAAAAACACCCTATCATGGTTATTGCATCCCATAGACTGTAGCTATAGGGTCGATCACTCAACAATTTCTCACTCTGATTTCTTTCATTCGTTGAGATTTACAAACCATCTCCAGTGTCTACCTTTTTTCTTTTCTAGTTTAGGCATTATGGTTTTTTGAGAAACTTTTGAAACATGTGTAGGTTCATTGAAGAAAAGTAAAACTTGTATGATTGATGTGGCAACTCTCCTACAACCAGGTATGTTTAGCACCTATATCAACACTTTTTCAGGTTAGTTTTCTAGCAACGATTTCAAATAAGTTTATTTGTCTTGCAACTTTTTTCGCTTTATCTTTGTTCATGCTTCTTGGTGTTTTTGTAAATTCAGGTGAGCGTTTTGGAAGCATGCTTAGGGAGCGAGAGCTAAAGGAGGGGATGGGTTCTTTCCCCAAAACAAAGTTCTTGAGATCGCCATCATTTTCATACATCAATGGGCTCCAACATAGCATCAACATCTTTTCAGTTAAGTCTCTTAACATCTTTTTCAAAAAAGTTTCTTAGCCTTCATAATCTTTGCATTTTCATATTTGTTTCTTGAGATCGCCATCATTTTCATACATCAATGGGCTCCAAAATGTTGAATTATTGTAACTTCGAAGAATATTCTAAATGTATTTTATTGATGAAACCTTTCGGAGATGTTATTATTTCTCCATCAAGATGATATTTGAGTGGGCATAATGGTTAAGAGCATGTGTTTCCTCTTAGGAGGTCACAGGTTCAAATCCAAAGGCGGGTAGTGTAGTATAGCATGAGTGGGCCTAATGGCTAAGAGGATGTGTTTCCTCTTAGGCTGTCACAGGTTCAAATCCAGAGGGGCGTAGTGTATGTACACATTGCTACACTTTAGCAGTTAAATCGTTGCGCAGAGGAGGGTCCCTTGCCTCACAAACAAGGGGGTTTCATACACCAATTTGGTGTCTCTCTTGGTGGTGACCTTAAAAATAGATTATTATTATTATTATTGTATTAGGTCAGTAGAGAGTCATGAGGAAAACCCTCCGTTGTAAGTCAGGTCATTAGCACCATTCAAAATATAATAGTATAATGGTTTGAGTCTCCTTAGGGAAGTAGGCCCAGTCAGGTATATTGGGCCTGACATAGTTGAGTGAAAAATCAAGTGAACGAAAGAATATAAACAGAGAGATGTGCTCCTCATTTGAAACATACAGACACACTTGTGTAGCGCATGAGAGAGAGAGAGAGATGTATCTGCAAGGAGGAGAAGGATCAGTCTGAGGTTTTATCTTTTATCTTTTAATCATCTATATTGAGGAAGCTTTTCTTGCTGGGTTTTTCCTTTTAGGGTTTTCCTAGGGTAAATTTGTGTTGATCTTGTGATATTGTTTCTTTCCGTGATCTTGTATATATGCTTATGTTGTGAAATTGAATTGAATGTTGATAATCTAGCTTAGCATATAGAGAATCTTAACATGGTATCAGAGCTAACCTAAACCGGACAACTTTCACTAAAGTGAAAACCCTCTTTTTCCCCTTCGACATGAAATTAGGGTTTCAGACAAAATTTGAATTTTGAAGACCTGATTGCATAGAAAGTTGCGCCCTCTCAGAGCGCTACTATTAAGCTCTAGATCGAATTTTTCTAGTTGTTAGATCTTCGAGAAAGTCAAACCCTAGTTTGACTCTGGACCAGAAAACTGTAGAAATCCAAAAAACCAGAAAATTGCTAGGAGTTGCAGTGCAGAATCTCTCAAGTCAGTTTTGAAAGGTGAAGACTTGAGATCTCCAGAAACCAAGCACACCAGTCAACTCGCCTCAGTCAAGCGCATCTCTCGGTAAGATCAGTTTCTCATTCCTAAGAATTTCATTTTTCGGTGATCTGCTGACAAGATGGCCCCAAGCACCATGCTTGAGGACAAACTAGAAGGCATAGAGAATTACTGAGCATGGAAATACAGAATTGGCCTCATTCTTAAGGAGAATGATCTTGACAAATATATCGTGAACGAAGTTGCAGAACCTGATGAGGCTGACGGTAAGGAGAAGCACAAAAAGGATCTGATTAGGGCACAAAGGATTATTGTTGACTCTATCAAGGATCACTTGATCCCTCAAGTGTCATCCAAAAAGACTCTGAAAGAAATGTATGATGCCCTAGCAAGGATCTATGAAGGAAGAAACATCAACAGAAAGATGAATCTAAGAGCTCAATTGAAGAGCACCAAGATGAGTCATGGAGAATCCATCTAGGACTATTTCACAAGGCTCTCCCAGTTCAAGGAACAACTAGAAGCCATTGAAGGCACACTTGATGAAGATGAGTTGGTTATGACTGCTCTCCATGGTCTCACTAGACCCTGCGATTCATTCATCCAAACTATGTGTGCCAGAAAGAAAAGCATGAAGTTTGATATTGTACGGGAAGATTGCATTCAAGAGGAGGCTAGAGTGGCCAATAGAAAAGCTCTACTGAAGGAATATGATCAAGCCCTAGCCACCCATACGAAGAGAAGAAGTCAACCCAACTTCAAGAAGGGAAACCACAAAAAGTCTTAACCTCCCAGAAGATTCCAAAGAACAAGAGAGAGTTTCCCAAAGAGGGATTACTCCAACTTTCAATGTTTCAATTGTGATAAGGCAAGACACATTGCCAGAAATTGTCCTTTGAAGAAAGAAGAATATAAGAAGAGAAACAACAACAACAGACATCATGCACATCTAGTTGAAGACGAGGATAAAGAAGAAGAAGAAGAAGAAGGACCTCGGAGAAAGCAAGCAAGAAAAGAAGATGCAGAAGAGTATGTACTATTCTCTGCACTCTCTGGATCTGTAACACCTGGAGAAGACACATGGCTTATTGATAGTGGTGCTTCAAAGCACATGATGGGACAAAAGAAAATCTTGTCAAAACTTGAAGAAAAGAACTCTCCTCAGAAAGTAACTATAAGAGATGACTATCAATATCTAATCAAAGGGGTTGGTGAAGCAAGCTAGAAGCTTGATTTAGGAAACCCCCTGAAGATGAAGTAAGTTTTATATGTACCAGGTCTAAAGAAAAACTTACTTTCTATCTCAACATTAGATAAGAAAGGATATAGAGTTGCACTCATAGACGGACAAGTACTCATGTGGCCCAAAGGAAAGTCAATTGAAGATGTAGTTGTCATCGGTGAAGAAGAAGGAGGTCTGTATAAACTCAAGGGACATTTAGAAACAACCCTTGTTCATGAGACCACTAACCTTAGTGAACTGTGGCATAGGAGGCTTGCCCACATAAATTACAAAGCACTACCTCATGTGAACAAAGTAGTGACGGGATTACCAAACTTGAAGATCAACCATGAAGACATGTGCAAATGATGTGCAAAAGGAAAGAATATCAAGAATCCATTTCCAAATAGTGAAACAAAAACAAAAGGTGCGTTGGAATTAATTAATTCAGATGTATGCGGTCCAATGTCCTCCACATCCTTGAGTGGTTTTGAATACTATATTACATGTATTGATGACTATTCAAGAAAGACGTCGATATACTTCTTGAAAGCAAAAAACGAAGTGTTTGAAAAATTCAAGGAATTCAAAGCCTTGATAGAAAACCTTTCAAACAAAAAAATCAAGACACTCCGATCAGACAATGGCAGAGAATATATTTCAAAAGAATTTGAAGCATTTTGTAAAGATGCTAGAATCAAGAGGGAACTAACTACTCCCTACAATCCTCAACAAAATGGTGTTGCGGAAAGAAAGAACATAACCATCATGGAGGCAGTGAAGACAATGATATATGATCAAGATCTTCCAATGTATCTATGGGCAGAAGCAGCAAGAACTGCTGTCTATGTACAAGATAGAATATCTCACAGTACCCTTGGATTCAAGATTCCAGAGGAGATTTTCACAGGAAAGAAGCATGAAGTAAGTCACCTCAAGATATTCGGTTGTCCAGTATATGTGCACATACCGAAAGAGAAAAGAACTAAGTTGGACCCTTCCGAAAAGAAGGGAATATTTGTTGGATACTATGAAGTATCCAAGGCATTCAGAATCTACATTCTTGGATTCCATCACATGGAAATCATTAGAGATGTAACATTCGATGAAGAAGCAGCTCTTAAGAGATTCAAAAAATGTCAACATAAAAAAGTATATGAGGAAGATGCACCTCCCAGAAATGTCGAGGCTACATTCTTCCCTGAAGATGAAACACCTAAAGATCATGATATGACAGAACCACAAGAACCTCCCATTATGGAGATATCACAAAAGAGAAAGGTTGCTTGGGCAATAGAAATTATACAAGAATTAGAAAGATATGGAGCTCCAGAAGGCTCAACAAGGATAATCAAGAAGCACAAGCCATTTTCCAACTATGTGGCCTTGATGTGTGATCTTGTAGATCAAGAACCTACAAACTATGAAGAAGTTGTATAGAAGAAAGAATGGGAAGAAGCAATGATGGAAGAATACCAGTCAATAATGAAGAATGATGTGTAGGATATAGTTCCCAGACCAGAAAGCAAGAGTGTGGTATCTTCCAAGTGGATCTACAAGATAAAACATGCAGCTGATAGAAGTATAGAGAAATACAAGGAAAGATTTGTGGCTAGAGGTTTCTCTCAAAAAGAGGGAATTGATTATGAAGAAACATTTGCACTAGTAGCAACGTATACCTCGATTAAAGCCATCATGGCACTTGCATCTATGATGAAGTGGAACTTACACCAGATGGATGTAAAGACAACCTTCCTGAATGGTGTGATTGAGGAAGAAGCATACATAGAACAGTCACAAGGATTTGAAGTTGAAGACAGACGAACTCACATATGCAAGTTGAAGAAGGCCTTGTACGACCTGAAGCAAACTCCTAGAGCTTGGTATGGAAGGATAGATAGTTTCCTAATGAGCTTGGGCTTTACCAAGAGTAAAGATGACCCTAACCTTTACTTCAAAGTTATAGACCATGAACCTGTCATACTATTACTATATGTGGATGACCTATTTCTGATAGGGAATGAGAAATAGATTAAAGAATGCAAGAAGAAGCTCGTTGAGCAATTTGAGATGAAAGACCTTGGATTAATGCACTATTTTCTAGGTATGGAAGTATGGTAAAGTTCAGAAGGAATATTTCTCAATTAGGGAAAGTATGTTGTAGAAATCTTAAAAAGATTTGATATGTTGGAATATAAAGCCATGGCCACACCCATGGATTCCAACCTGAAGTTGTTAGCTGATGACTCGTCATAATTAGTGGATGTGACTCAATACAGACAGATTATTGGGTCGTTGATGTATCTAACAAATACCAGACCAGACATTTGTTTTGTTGTGAACACCTTGAGTCAGTATCTAGTTCAACCTAAACGTGTTCACCTAGTAGCTGCAAAACATGTGATGAGACATCTGAAAGGAACTATAGACTTTGGTATATACTATGATGGAAACCATGACTATAGATTGTATGGCTATATAGATGCAGATTAGGCTGGAAGTGTCTCAGACAGAAAAAGCACATCGGGTGGATGTTTTAGTCTGGGATATGCTATGATTTCATGGTTTAGCAGGAAACAATCCAGTGTTTCTCTTAGCATGGTTGAAGCAGAATATATAGTAGCTTGCTTTGCTAGTTGTGAAGCTATATGGCTTTGGAAGCTGATGTCAGGTCTATTTAACTTGGATTTAGATACCACAGTGATTCTATGTAATAACCAAAGTTGTATAAAGATGACAGAGAACCCAGTGTTCCATGATAAATCGAAGCACATAGAAATCCGGTATTTCTACATTCGAGATATGATACAATAAGGAGCCATAAAGCTCCAGTATGTGAGTACCGATGAACAAGTTGTTGATGTGTTGAAAAAGTCTCTATCTTTAATAAAGTTTGAATACTTTCGAGACAAGCTTGGTGTTGTTCGAAAAGACCTTCCCCGAAAGGGGAAGCAGTGATATTGCAGTGGGATTGCATCATCCCTGGCCACTTGTCCTAAAGTGATCCGTAGACTTCTGTCTCCAAGAAAGAAGTGGGATTGTATCATACCTGGACACTTGTCCTAAAGTGATTCATAGACTTATGTCTCCGAGAAAGAAGCAGGACTGCATCATCCTTGGACGTAAGTCCTAAAGTGATAAGGAGTGATTATCCCATAATAGTATCTGGTGACTTCGGTATTCGAGAATTTGGTAGGATTGCATCATCCTTGGATGTAAGTCCTAAAGTGATAGGGAGTGATTATCCCGTAATAGTATCCGGTGACTTCGGTCTTCGAGAATGTGGTAGTAGGATTGCGCCATCGTTGGACGTAAGTCCTAAAGTGATAGGGAGTGATTATCCCGTAATAGTATCCAGTGACTTCGGTCTTCGAGAACGTGGTGGGATTGCATCATCATTGTGTTGAGGCCTGGAAATTCGTAGGCAGCAACAGTAAGGGATTCTCCCCAATCAACGTTCCCAACTAGCCCGTTGACTGTTTGGAATAGGGAATCCGTTCGGTTTACGGTCCGACTACCGTAGGTCAAGTAACAAAACAAAAGGGTTTACCGGTTGCGGCCCGGTCCACCGAGTTTTTTGTATTTTGACTTAAGAAATGAAATGCAAGTGCCTAACTAAATGCAGGGTGATCAAGATGCATGGAGCGGTCACAATGTGATGCGCAGGTTCTTACCTCTCGTCTTAGACTCGCAAGCAACCAAATCACATACAATAAGAAATAAACTAACTATCTAATCTATCCCTAGGGAGCAAGGTTATCATTTGGGTGAGTAATACATTTTGCACATGCACTATGAAGAGTTACAGATAGCTGATACTTCTTTCAAACACATGAACAATTACAGATATTTAAACAATTAGATAGCCAATTGCTTTATGAACCACATTTATTACTCAGAGCAGAAAACATCACAAAAATATACTGAAAGACATTCAACAAGAACATAAGTTCAAGAAACTAGAACAATCTCACAGTCAATGAGACACAGCTGAAAACGAAATAGTTCCTCTTCAACATTGCTCATTTAATTACATTTGATGCCTTCCATGTTGCACTCTCTCCAATAGGAAAAATTGCAGTTTCCTTTGTAAAACGAAGTAGTTCCTCTTACAAGCAAACATTTACAAAATTTTCCAGGGAAAAAGCCCCTTCTCAGTCCTACTTTCAAATATTTAAACTACAACTGCGGACCTCTTGGGCTGCCTCCTTCGTCTCCCCTTTCAGTTTCCCAACGATTCAAATTCTTCTACGAACTATTGAGTAACTGACAGATCTTCCGGTTCCATCTCTTAGTTTCCATTCATGTTGTCCTTTCTTTCGCTTGTCCTTCTAGCCTCAGTTCGATCCACGCCGAAACGCTCAGCTATACCTTCTCGCCATCGTAGTCCCACCAATCCCTTAGGTCCATCTGCACAAAAAACAGAAATGCATCATTCATTGGATTTACGTTACAAAACAAAGCAACATGTTATACTATTGAAACGACTAAACCACGAAGAAAACTGAGGACATCCATGTCGTCTTACACAGGCTAACTGCACGACCTCGTCCTCCCACAAGCTTGACGAATATTACTGTTGGCGGGAAAAATACTGGAGGCTCAAAAATACTAACATCGGAAGGGTGGGCCACCTAGCAGGCTGGAAGGTTACTAATCGGACGTCGGAGAGATGTTACATCGGAGGTTGAACGGCTTTTCCATCCGCAACGGTGGACGAGACAGGGTCGAAGACACAAGCTAAGCGCGGGTGGGAGAGGACTAAATCGGATGTCGGCAGATACTCGAATCAGAAGCTCAATAACTCTTCCCAGCCGCAACGGCGGAAGGGTAAAAGCTACGGGCAAGTGATTTTAAGACTAATACGAATCGGACGTCGGAGAGATTTGGGCTTCGGACGCTAAACCGATTTGAGAGCCGCAACGGCGGAGGAACAAAGAACAAAAACAACCGATTTAACAGAAAAAATAAGTGTTCAACAGCCTCCAACAACAGTCAATTTCATTTTCAAAACGATGGCCCATCAAAGACGATTCACAAACTAAACCCAACTATGCGACCCGCTGCAAAAATCAAGCACAGACAACTTCTGGGGACAGGCTGAAATGTAAATTGTTCGAAACATCCAGACTTAAAGCATGAATGAAGAAACATCAAGGATGAAAACAACCCGAAGCGATATTCAGTTATAAGGAGGGGCCTGAAATTTAAGAGATTTGGGGAGAAAAGTTGCAGTAGAAACAACTGGTGATTACCTGGGGAACCTAGATCTTTGGGTAATTAATCTTTGAGTGACAGACTATTTAACAACAAATGCATCCTTTTGAGTTCTTCCAGTTATTTGGATTTCTCGAATGCCGAAAGTGTGTACCTGTAATCATTGACACTAGTCCAATTTGGGAAAGTGGAAACCAAGATTTTCAAGTCCAGATAACTCTGTTGAGGCTAGAAAATGAGTTTCATTAACCTTTGTCTTCAGGTAGCTAACAGCGTGACCACCACAGGATTGTAGCAAATGGTGAACAACAATATCCGTTTGTTCCTCATTCCCATGCCATTTTAGCATTTTTGTGCTTTTGGACTTTTGTCCCTTTCATATGAGTCCTCCTGTACGCCTTTCTTACTGAATTTTTAATTCAGGATCCTCTATCCCATAGTGTCCTTTTGTGTGAGTGGAGTACTTCGAGTTTCGGCTCACGGACGGAGAGGATCTTTTGGCAATTTTAGTACTTATGATTCAGCACCTCCTTTGATTTGTGATGCTTTCAAAGGAGTTTTGACTCTTTATTTGCCTTTTGGCATTCGTTTCTTGGCATGGGATCATTTATATTTAATACACTGTTCACTTTTCTCCTTTCCATGGGTCCTTTGCTATCGCTCCTTAGAACATTTTAAATGTGACGTGGATGGAGCCTCAACATAGTATTCCAGACTCCTCGAATCTGGTTTATTTCACAGGGGTTAAGCAGGACTTCAATGCACACAGAATTCTTCGAGATAACTGCTATACTGGAAGAAATTCTTTCATATAAACAGCAACACACAGTCTGACACCAAAATGTTTATCAAACCCAAACATTTCGGACGTACCCCATGCAACCGCAAGTTTGTTCCCTTTATTGAAATCAACGAAACAAGCTAAAAAGAAATCAACAAAAACCAACTAGAAACATGACTCAAAAGACAGCCGGGCGAATTATTTATATACAAGACAGAAAAAATCAAACAGACTCAAGAAAAATAAGGTTTGAGAACCAAACTGTTTACTGGTAGGTTCTCCTCCCACCCTTGCAGATCTTGCAACTTGTAAGTAGAAGGACCAAGCTTGGCTGCAATCTGGAAAGGGCCTACCCACAACTGCTGGAAATTGGTATGCTTTCCTTTCTCATCATGGGGGTGGTCCCATTTGAGGACTAAGTCTCCTACTTCAAAGTCTTTTGTCCCAGCTTTATGCTTGTCAAACCATCTCTTAACTGACTCTTGATGTTGCTTAAAGCGTTCTTTGGCTTTAGATCTGGCTTCCTCTGCTTTCAGGAGATTATATATTCTTATTTGTAAAACTTCGTCATCCGACCCCCTAGACTCCTGAGCTAGAATGGAAGATGGTAGCATGATATTGGGAGGCATGATGGCTTCCTTACCGTACACAAGGGTATAGGGTGACACTCCTATTGCAGACTTGGGGGTGACTCTGTCAGCCCACAGGGCGTTGGGTAAGGCTGAGTGCCAACTTCTCTGGTTTTCTATTACAGTCTTCTTCAGAATTCTAATGAGGTTTTTATTAGAGGATTCAGCCAAGCCATTCCCTTGCGGATAGTAGTTAGCAGAATAATGTAATTTTATCCTTTTATCATGAGCAAAAGCAGTCAATTTAATTGATGAAAAGTACTTGGCATTATCAAAAACTAACGAAACTGGAACTCCAAACCTGGTCATGATATGGTCTTGTAAGAAGCTGATGACTTCGTCTTCATTAATCTTGTGCAGCGGAATAGCTTCGACCCAGCGAGTGAAATAATCAGTCACAGTAAGAATGTACTTGTGTTGCAGGGAATAATTCAGTTTTATTTCTCCAATAATGTCCAGCCCCCAGTGCTCAAATGGTTCCGTGATCATCACAGGCTTTAGGGGCGCTGCTGCTTTAGGCTGTCTTCCACCACACCTTTGACAAATATCACATTTCCTGACATGTGCATGTGCATCCTTGAAGAGTGTAGGCCAATAGTAACCGGCTCTAAGGATTTTGTGGGCTGTAGTGTCGCCTGAATAATGTCCCCCAGCCGGACCGTAAGGTATTCTCCCCAATCAACGTTCCCAACTAGCCCGTTGACTGTTTGGAATAGGGAATCCGTCCGGTTTGCGGTCCGGCTACCGTAGGTCAAGTAACAAAACAAAAGGGTTTACCGGTTGCGGCCCGGTCCAGCGAGNATTGCTCATTTAATTACATTTGATGCCTTCCATGTTGCACTCTCTCCAACAGGCAAAATTGCAGTTTCCTTTGTAAAACGAAGTAGTTCCTCTTACAAGCAAACACTTACAAAATTTTCCAGGGAAAAAGCCCCTTCTCAGTCCTACTTTCAAATATTTAAACTACAACTGTGGATCTCTTGGGCTGCCTCCGTCTCCCCTTTCAGTTTCCCAACGCTTCAAATTCTTCTACGAACTATTGAGTAACTGACAAATCTTCCGGTTCCATCTCTTAGTTTCCATTCATGTTGTCCTTTCTTTCGCTTGTCCTTCTAGCCTCAGTTCGATCCACGCCGAAACGCTCAGCTATACCTTCTCGCCATCATAGTCCCACCAATCCCTTAGGTCCATCTGCACAAAAAACAGAAATGCATCATTCATTGGATTTACGTTACAAAACAAAGCAGCATGTTATACTATTGAAACGACTAAACCACGAAGAAAACTGAGGACATCCATGTTGTCTTACACAGGCTAACTGCACGACCTCGTCCTCCCACAGGCTTGACGAATATTACCGTTGGCAGGAAAAATACTGGAGGCTCAAAAATACTAACATCGGAAGGATGGGCCACCTAGCAGGCTGGAAGGTTACTAATCGGACGTCAGAGAGATGTTACATCGGAGGTTGAACAGCTTTTCCATCCGCAACGGTGGACGAGACAGGGTCGAAGACACAAGCTAAGCGCTGTGGGAGAGGAATAAATCGAACGTCGGCAGATACTCGAATCGGAAGCTCAATAGCTCTTCCCAACCGCAACGGCGGAAGGGTAAAAGCTACGGGCAAGCGATTTTAAGACCAATACGAATCAGACGTCGGAGAGATTTGGGCTTCGGACACTAAACCGATTTGAGAGCCGCAACGGCGGAGGAACAAAGAACAAAAACAGCCGATTTAACAGAAAAAATAAGTGTTCGACAGCCTCCAACAATAGTCAATTTCATTTTCAAAACGATGGCCCATCAAAGACGATTCACAAACTAAACCCAACTATGCGACCCACTGCAAAAATCAAGCACAGACAACTTCTGGGGACAGGATGAAATGTAAATTGTTCGAAACATCCAGACTTAAAGCATGAACGAAGAAACATCAAGGATGAAAACAACCCGAAGCGATATTCAGTTATAAGGAGGGGCCCGAAATTTAAGAGATTTGGGAAGAAAAGTTGCAGTAGCAACACATTGGATCTAAGTCCTATAGTAATAGGGAGGGATTATCCTGTAATAGTATCCGAAGACTTCGGTCTTCGAGAATGTGGTAGGATTGTATCATCCATGGACTTAAGTCCTAAAGTGATTGGAAGACTTTCATCTTCGTATTGTGGATTGCAGGTTGTTGCTACTGATGATGACGTTGCTGATCGAAAGATCAAAGTATTGCTGATGACGTTGCTCAAAGTATTGTTGATGATGATGATGATGATGATGATCGAAAGGTCAAAGTATTGTTAATGATGATGGTGCTGATTGAAAAGACTAAACTGCTGATGATGATGTTGTCGACCAAACGATCAAAGTATTGCTATTGCTGAAATTGAAGATGAAGACTATATGTCAAAGATGATGAAAAGCTTCCAATAATCTATAGATGTATCACCTTGATGATGTTGAAGATGCTCTCTCTACTTCTCCCATTGCTGCTGTTGTTGTAGTAGAATACCATTCTCGTTAAGAGGGAGTATTGAATTATTGTAACTTCGAAGAATATTCTAAATGTATTTTATTGATGAAACTACTAGGATGACTGTGGCAACTCTTCTAGGTAATAATTCTACCTAGATTCACCATAGGTTATCTCTCATAGTCAAATATCTATGGGTTTTCATTTTAACATCTAATTTATTTAATTGAATGATCATCCAAATATATGGTGAATCTAGGTAGAGTTATTTCATTGTATTTTAGATAAGGAACATCATTTTTTTCAAGAAAATTTGGTAGAAAATGCATGTTCATTGAAGAAAAGAAAAACACAGCTATGGGGTCGATCACTCAACAATACCTCAATCTCATCTCTTTCCTTCAATGAGATTTCTAGATCATCTCCAGTGTTCACGTTTTTTATTTTCTAAATCAGGACTTGTGGTTTTTTGAGAAACTTTTAAAACATGTGCAGGTTCATTGAAGCAGATAGAACTTCTAGGATTGATGTGGCAACTCTTCTACAACCATGTATGTTCAACACCTATATCAACACTTTTTCAAGTTAGCTTCTTAGCAACTGTTTCAAATAAATTTTCTGTCTTCCAGCTCTTTTCGCTTTATCTTTGCTAACGTTTCTTGATGTTTTTGTAAACTCTGGTCAGTGTTTTGCAAGCGTGCTTAGGGAGTGAGAGATAAGGGAGGGGACAGGGTCTTTCTCACAAAACAAATTTCTTGAGATTGCCTACATTTTCATACATCAATGAGCTCCAACATAGCATCAACATCTCTTCAGGTAAGTATCTTAACTTATTTTTCAAATAAAAGTTGACCCAAGAAACATAGTTTTTCAGATTGCCATCATTTTCATACATCAATGGGATTCAACATAATTATCTCTTATAGTATAATATGTGTGGGTTTTCTTTTGAAAATCTCATTTATTTCATTGATTGATCATCTATATGGTGAATTTAGGTATAATTATGTATTTGTATTATAGATAAGGACCAAGATTTTTTTCAAAAACGTTTGATAGCAAATGGAGGTTCATTGGAGCAAATAAAACCCTCTGGGTGACCCGTGGCAACTCTCTTCTACATGCATATATGTTGAACACTTGCATCAACATCATTCTAGATAAGTTAACATTTTTTCAAATATGTTTCTTAGCCTTCGAACCCTTTTCATCTTCAGAATTTAAGTTAATTAGTTCTTTCTTGCTTGGCCTTTGCATCGGTTTCTTGTTTGTTCCCTAAACCTAAGCGAAGACCCCATTCTCTACTTCCATATGTAACATGGACCTAACTTTAATTGTCAAATTGTATTTTGGTGACTCTATTGTAAATTTTCCATCAACCCTTACTTTCTCTTCTCTCATTTTGGTAGCTTCCACTTTAGTTCCCTTGTCAATGCCTTAATCCCTCTAGGTCGAGGTAGTTTATTCTTGGATCAAACTAATCGGTGCATTCTTTAATCGCATTCCCTCTAAATGCCTCACTCTAGTTAGTTGTCTCGAGTAGGGTCTGACTCGAGTTGACATGTTCCTAGATCAAATTAGTCATTCTTCTCTTTTTCAATTTCTTTGCTTTAAAATATCTTATCATGGTTATCACATCACATAGACTGCAGCTAAGAGGTTGATTATTCAACAATTCCTCACTCTAATCTCTTTCTTTCGCCGAGATTTCGAGATCATCTCTAGTGTCCACATTTTTTCTTTTCTAGTTCAGGCCTTGTGGTTTTTCAAGAAACTTTTGAAATGTGCAGGGTAATTGAAGCAAAGTAAACCTTCTATGATTGATGTGACAACTCTTCTACAACCGTGTATGTTTAACGCCTATATCAACACTTTTTCTTGTTAGTTTCCAACCAACTGTTTCAAATAAGTTTCTTTGTCTTCCAACTCTTTTCGCTTTATCTTTGCTACCGTTTCTTGGTGTTTTTATAAATTCAGGTGAGCATTTTGGAAGGGCGTTTATGGAACGAGAGCTAAAGGAGGAGAGCAAGTCTCTCCCCATAAACAAAGTTCTTGAGATTGTCATGATTTTCATACATCAATGGGCACCAACATAGCATCAACATATTTTCAGTTAAGTCTCTTAACACCTTTTTCAAATAAGTTTCTTAGCCTTCAGACTCTTTTCATCTTCATATTTAGTTTCTTATTTGTTTCCTAAACTGAAGCGACGACTCCATTATCTCCTTCCACATGTAACAAGTATCCCATTCTAGTTGTCAAGTTGTATTTTTGGTGACTCTATTGTAGATTTTCCATCAACCTTTACTTTCTCTTCTCTCATATTGGTCGCTTCTCTTTGGTCTCCTTGTCAATGCCAAAATCCCTCCAAGTCATCCCTCTTGTGTAGGGCATTAGCCAAGATAACTTCTTCTTGGATCGAACTAGTTACTGCATTCTTTAATCTCATTCCCATTGAATGCCTCAATCTAGGTAGCTATCTCGACTGAGTAGGGCCCAACTCGAGTTGGCATGTTCTTAAATCGAATTACTCATTTTTATCTTCTTTAATTTCTTTGCTTTAAAATACTTGTCTTGGTTATCGCATCCCATAGAATGCAGCTATGGGGTCCATCCCTCAACAACTCCTCGCTCTCATCTCTTTCCTTCACTGAAATTTCCAGATCATCTCCAGTAGCCACCTTTTTTTCTTTTCTAGTTCAGCATGTGGGTTTTGGAGAAACTTTTGAAACATGTGCAGTACCATTGAAGCAAAGTAAAACTACTGGGAAAACTGTGGCAACTCTTCTAGGTAATAATTCTACCTAGATTCACCATAGGTTATCTTTCATAGTCTAATATGTGTGGGTTTCATTTTAACATCTCACTTATTTCATTGAATGATCATCCATATATATGGTGAATCTAGGTAGAGTTATTTTGTTGTATTTTAGAAAAGGAACATGGTCTTTTTTCAAGAAATTTTGGTAGAAAATGTAGGTTCATTGAAGAAAAGAAAAACGCATCTATGTGGTCGATCACTCAACAACACCTCGCTCTCATCTCTTTCCTTCGCTCAGATTTCTAGATCATCTCAGTTGTTTACATTTTTTTATTTTCTAGTTCAGGTTTTGTGGTTTTTTGAGAAACTTTTGAAACATGTGCAGGTTCATTGAAGCAAAGTAAAACTTCTAGGATTGTTGTGGCAACTCTTCTACAACCATGTATGTTTAATGCCTATATCAACACTCTTTCAAGTTGGCTTCTTAGCAACTGTTTCAAATAAATTTTCTGCCTTCCAACTCTTTTCTCTTTATCTTCGCTAACGTTTCTTGGTGTTTTTGTAAATTTAGGTGAATGTTTTGGAAGCGCACTTAGGGAGCGAGAACTAAGGGAGGGGAGGGGGTCTTCCCCACGAAACAAATTTCTAGAGATTGCCAACATTTTCATTCATCAATGGGTTCCAACATAGCATCAACATCTCTTCAGGTAAGTCTTTTAACATATTTTTCAAATAAGTTGACCCAAGAAACATAGTTTTTGATATTGCCATCATTTTCATACATCAACGAGCTCCAACATAATAATCTCTTATAGTGTAATATGTGTGGGTTTTCATTTTAAAATCTCATTTATTTCATTGATTGATCATCCATATGGTGAATCTAAGTATAATTATGTATTTGTATTATAGATAATGACCAAGATTTTTTTTTTAAACATTTGGTAGCAAATAGAGGTTCAGTGGAGCAAATAAAAACCTCTAGGTGATCCATGGCAACTCTCTTCTACATGCATATATGTTGAACACATGCATCAACATCATTTCAGATATGTTAACATTTTTTCAAATATGTTTCTTAGCCTTAAAACTCTTTTCATTTTCAGAATTTAAGTTAATTAACTCTTTCTCGCTTAACATTTGCTTAGGTTTCTGGTTTGTGCCCTAAACCTAAGCGAAGACCCCATTGTCTCCTTCCATATGTAACATGTACCCCACTCTAATTGTCAAGCTGTATTTTGGTACTTTCTCTTCTCTAATTTTGGTAGCTTCCACTTTGGTCCCCTTGTCAATCACTAGTACAAGTGATCAATTTTGCCACGGCAAAACGTGGCAATATCCACGGAAAAGCGTGGATATTGCCACGTCTAAGTGTTTTTTTTTCCGTGGAAACAATTCTGTCACAATAGAGACGACCCCTAATTTGCGTTGCAAGAGCGACAATGTTCTATATTTCGTTAGATGTCTAAGCCGTCTCTATATCCACGCTTGGCCGTCGCTATATCCACGCCTGGCCGTCGCTGTATCCACGCTCTGTATAAGGTTTTTAAAAAAAAATGCAAACCCAGGAATAAGACGTTGCTATAGCCATGCCTTCTCGTCTCTGTATCCACGCCTGGCCATCGCTGTATCCACGCTTTGTATAAGTTTTTAAAAAAAAAAATGCAAACCCTAGGAATAGCGACGGGGATGCTATACCTGCGACGGGCAGACTAGGCAAAGTTCCACGTCATGCCATTTATAAATGTAAAACATACCCTTTAAATTATAGCCTTTAAATTATTTTGTTTACATAGAAAACATATAAAAAACTAAACATATAAACATTGAAACATCAAATCACATAAACATATAAACATCGAAACACAAGAAGGTAATCCATACAAACAACGTTTCATGTTAACATCGATATAAAATACAAGTCATGATATTTTACAATTTTTTCTTCGTGTGACTTTGTTTTTTTCGATTCAAAAAACCAACAAGTGGCATCTCAAATTCATCATTTTGCAATGTATCTGCTGAGCCCTGTCCTTCTGTGGTTTGTGTAATTTGCGTGCCCTCATGTACCATACTCCTGGTACGTAGCTGAACAGGGCGTGGAGGCTGCTGCGAATGGGAAAGAACTGCAACAACGAAAAGACCATTTTTCTTAGGTTGAAAATTGATTCAAATCACTATTTCATTGTTTCGATAAACATTACAATATCGCTTTTTACCTGTTTGTCTATATGTGAAGGTCGGTGTTCCGACTGCTTCAGTCGTTTGTTCCTCTTCCAGTTCATCCTCGTGAGCTACATACTCTTCCATTTAAAGAATGAAATATGTAAGTATACGTAAAAAAATAAATATCTATAATCAAAATACATATATATATTTCTAAAACTCACTACCTGAATCCCTAGCCTGCTCCACATTATCATCCAACGGGTCCTCCCCAATATGAACTGGCACCCTCCCAGTACAGCTGGATTC
>LPNX010328349.1:5770-15992 GCA_001517045.1 Pseudotsuga menziesii | reverse complement strand
ATTTTAATTTTGAGAAATTAGTCAAACGTGAAACTTCGTTGTGCGGTTTTGCTAAGGTTGGGCTTAAAGGGGGTGAAAATATTTTGGAATGTCCCAAAAGTTTGCTTGCACGCCTGTTGATCAAATTGCAATCCAAATTTATGATCAAATTTAAATTGTGAGAAACTGCTCGAAAGGGAAACTCCATCATGCAGTTTCAACAGGGTTGGGCTTAAAGGGGGTCAAAACAGTTTGAAACGTCGCGAAAGTTGGCGCGCATGCTGGTCTATCCAATATGCATCCAAACTTATGATCAGGTTTAAATTCTAAGAATCTGGTCAAAGCTGAGACTGCATCATACAGTTTTGTTAGGGTTTGGCTTAAAGATGGCGAAAATAGCTCTCAACATCATGAAAGTTGGCATGCACTCTTATTTTCCAAATGCGAATTTAAATCTATGATTAAATTTTAATTTTGAGAAATTAGTCAAACGTGAATCTTCCTTGTGCGGTTTTGCTAAGGTTGCGCTTAAAGGGGATGAAAATATTTTGGAATGTCTCAAAACTTTGCATGCACGCTTGTTGATCAAATTGGCATCCGAGTTTATGATGAAATTTAAATTTTGGGAACTGCTCGAAAGGGGAACTCCGTCATGCAGTTTCAACAAGGTTGGGCTTAAAGGGGGTCAAAATAGCTTGAAACGTCGCGAAAGTTGGCGTGCATGCTTGTCTATCCAATATGCATCCAAACATATCATCAGGTTTAAATTCTAGAATCTGGTCAAAGCTGAGACTGCGTCATGCAGTTTTGTTAGGGTTTGGCTTAAAGATGGCGAAAATAGCTCTCAACATCGTGAAAGTTGGCATGCACTCTTATTTTCCAAATGCGGGTTTAAATCTATGATTAAATTTTAATTTTGAGAAATTAGTCAAACGTGAAGCTTCGTTGTGCGGTTTTGCTAGGGTTGGGATTAAATGGCGTGAACATATTTTGGAATGTCTCAAAAGTTTGCATGCACGCTTGTTGATCAAATTGGCATCCAAATTTATGATCAAATTTAAATTCTGAGAAACTGCTCGAAAGGGAAACTCCGTCGTGCGGTTTCAACAGGGTTGGGCTTAAAGGGGGTCAAAACAGCTTGAAAATTCATGAAAGTTGGAGTGCATGCTTGTCTATCCAATATGCATCCAAACATATGATCAGGTTTAAATTCTAAGAATCTGGTCAAAGCTGAGACTGCATCATGCAGTTTTGTTAGGGTTTGGTTTAAAGATGGCGAAAATAGCTCTCAACATAGTGAAAGTTGGCATGCACTCTTATTTTCGAAATGCGGATTTAAATCTATGATTAAATTTTAATTTTGAGAAATTAGTCAAACGTGAAACTTCGTTGTGCGGTTTTGCTAATGTTGGGGTTAAAGGGGGTGAAAATATTTTGGAATGACTCAAAAGTTTGCATGCATGCTTCTTGATCAAATTGGCATCCAAATTTATGATCAAATTTAAATTGTGAGAACCTGCTCGAAAGGGAAACTCCGTTGTGCGGTTTCAACAGGGTTGGGCTTAAAGGGGGTCAAAATAGCTTGAAACGTCGCGAAAGTCGGCGTGCATGCTTGTCTATACAATATGCATCCAAACATATGATCAGGTTTAAATTCTAAGAATCTGGTCAAAGCTGAGACTGCATCATGCAATTTTGTTAGGGTTTGGCTTAAAGATGGCGAAAATAGCTCTCAACATCGTGAAAGTTGGCATGCACTCTTATTTTCCAAATGCGGGTTTAAATCTATGATTAAATTTTAATTTTGAGAAATTAGTCAAACGTGAAGCTTCGTTGTGCGGTTTTGCTAAGGTTGGGATTAAAGGAGGTGAAAATATTTTGGAATGTCTCAAAAGTTTGCATGCACGCTTGGTGATGAAATTGGCATCCAAATTTATGATCAAATTTAAATTCTGAGAAATTGCTCGAAAGGGAAACTCCGTCGTGCGGTTTCAACAGGGTTGGGCTTAAAGGGGGTCAAAACAGCTTGAAAAGACGTGAAAGTTGGCATGCATGCTTGTCTATCCAATATGCATCGAAACATATGATCAGGTTTAAATTCTAAGAATTTGGTCAAAGTTGAGACTGCATCATGCAGTTTTGTTAGGGTTTGGCTTAAAGATGGCGAAAATAGCTCTCAACATAGTGAAAGCTGGCATGCACTCTTTTTTTCCAAATGCGGATTTAAATCTATGATTAAATTTTAATTTTGAGAAATTAGTGAAACGTGAAACTTCGTTGTGCGGTTTTGCTAAGGTTGGGATTAAAGGGGGTGAAAATATTTTGGAATGTCTCAAAAGTTTGCATGCATGCTTGTTGATGAATTTGGCATCCAAATTTATGATCAAATTTAAATTGTGAGAACCTGCACGAAAGAGAAAATCCGTCGTGTGGTTTCAACAGTGTTGGGCTTAAAGGGCGTCAAAATAGCTTGAAACGTCGCGAAAGTTGGCGTGCAAGCTTGTCTATCCAATATGCATCCAAACATATGATCAGGTCGAAATTCTAAGAATCTGGTCAAAGCTGAGACTTCATCATGCAACTTTGTTAGGATTTGGCTTAAAGATGGCGAAAATAGCTCTCAACATCATGGAAGTTGGCATGCACTCTTATTTTACAAATGCGGATTTAAATCTATGATTAAATTTTAATTTTGAGAAATTAGTCAAACGTGAAACTTCATTGTGCGGTTTTACTAAGGCGGGGCTTAAAGGGGGTGAAAATATTTTTGAATGTCTCAAAAGTTTGCATGCACGCTTGTTGATCAAATTGGCATCCAAATTTATGATCAAATTTAAATTCTGAGAAACTGCTCGAAAGGGAAACTCCATCGTGCGGTTTCAAAAGGGTTGGGCTTAAAGGGGGTCAAAATAGCTTGAAACGTCGCGAAAGTTGGCATGCATGCTTGTCTATCCAATATGCATCCAAACATATGATCAGGTTTAAATTCTAAGAATCTGGTCAAAGCTGAGACTGCATCAAGCGTATTTGTTTGGGTTTGGCTTAAAGATGGCGAAAATAGCTCTCAACATCGTGAAAGTTGGCATGCACTCTTATTTTCCAAATGCGGATTTAAATCTATGATTAAATTTTAATTTTGAGAAATTAGTCAAACGTGAAGCTTCGTTGTGCGGTTTTGCTAAGCTTGGGCTTAAAGGGGGTGAAAATATTTTGGAATGTCTCAAACGTTTGCATGCACGCTTGTTGACCAAATTGGCATCCAAATTTATGATCAAATTTAAATTCAGAGAAACTGCTCGAAAGGGAAACTCCGTCGAGCGGTTTCAACAGGGTTGGGCTTAAAGCGTGTCAAAATAGCTTGAATTGTCGCGAAAATTGGCATACATGCTTGTCTATCCATTATGCATCCAAACATATGATCAGGTTTAAATTCTAAGAATCTGGTCAAAGCTGAGGCTGCATGATGCAGTTTTGTTAGGGTTTGGCTTAAAGATGGGGAAAATAGCTCTCAACATCGTGAAAGTTGGCATGCAATATTATTTTCCAAATGCGGATTTAAATCTATGATTAAATTTTAATTTTGAGAAATTAGTCAAACGTGAAACTTCGTTGTCCGGTTTATCTAAGGTTTGGCTTAAAGGGGGTGAAAATATTTTGGAATGTGTCAAAAGTTTTTATGCACGCTTGCTGATCAAATTGGCATCCAAATTTATGATCAAATTTAAATTCTGAGAAACTACTCGAAAGGGAAACTCCGTCATGCGGTTTCAACAGGGTTGGGATTAAAGGGGGTCAAAACAACTTGAAACATCGTGAAAGTTGGCGTGCATGCTTGTCTATCCAGTATGCATCCAAACATATGATCAGGTTTAAATTCTAAGAATCCGGTCAAAACTGAGACTGCATCATGCAGATTTGTTAGGGTTTGGCTTAAAGATGGCTAAAATAGCTCTCAACATCGTGAAAGTTGTCATGCACTCTTATTTTCCAAATGCGGATTTAAATCTATGATTAAATTTTAATTTAGAGAAATTAATCAAACGTGAAACCTCGTTGTGCGGTTTTGCTAAGGTTGGGCTTAAAGGGGGTGAAAATATTTTAGAATGTCTCAAAAGTTTGAATGCACTCTTATTGATCAAATTGGCATCCAAATTTATGATCAAATTTAAATTCTGAGAAACTGATCGAAAGGGAAACTCCGTCGTGCAGTTTCAACATGGTTGGCCCTAAAGGGGGTCAAAATAGCTTGAAACGTCGCGAAAGTTGGCGTGCATGCTTGTCTATCCAATATGCATCCAAACATATGATAAGGTTTAAATTCTGAGAATCTGGTCAAAGCTGAGATTGCATCATGCAGTTTTGTTAGGGTTTGATTTAAAGATGGCGAAAATAGCTCTCAACATCATGAAAGTTGGCATGCACTCTTATTTTCCAAATGCGGATTTAAATCTATGATTAAATTTTAATTTTGAGAAATTAGTCAAACGTGAAAGTTCGTTGTGCAGTTTTGCTGAGGTTGGGTTTAAAGGGGGTGAAAATATTTTGAAATGTCTCAAAAGTTTGCATGCATGCTTGTTGATCAAATTGGCATCCAAGTTTATGATCAAATTTAAATTCGAAGAAACTGCTCGAAAGGGAAACTCCGTCGTGCGGTTTGAACAGGGTTGGGCTTAAAGGGGGTAAAAATAGCTTGAAACATCATGAAAGTTGGTGTGCATGCTTGTCTATCCAATATGCATCCAAACATATGATCAGATTTAAATTCTAAGAATCTGGTCAAAGATGAGACTGCATCATGCAGTTTTGTTAGGGTTTGGCTTGAAGATGGCGAAAATAGCTCTCAACATCGTGAAAGTTGGCATGCACTCTTATTTTCCAAATGCGGATTTAAAGGTATGATTAAATTTTAATTTTGAGAAATTAGTCAAACGTGAAACTTCGTTGTGCGGTTTTGCTAAGGTTGGTCTTAAAGGGGGTGAAAATATTTTGGAATGTCTCAAAAGTTTGCATGCACGCTTGTTGATAAAATTGGCATCCAAATTTATGATCAAATTTAAATTTTGAGAAACTGCACGAAAGAGAAACTCTGTCGTGCGGTTTCAACAGGGTTGGGCTTAAAAGGGGTCAAAATAGCTTGAAACGTCGTGAAAGTTGGCGTGCATGCTTGTCTATCCAATATGCATTCAAACATATGATCAGATTTAAATTCTAAGAATCTGGTCAAAGCTGAGACTACATGATGCAGTTTTGTTAGGGTTTGGCTTAAAGATGGCGAAAATAGTTCTCAACATCGTGAAAGTTGGCATGCACTGTTACTTTCCAAATGCGGATTTAAATCTATGATTAAATTTTAATTTTGAGAAATTAGTCAAACGTGAAATTCATTGTGCGGTTTTGCTAAGATTGGGCTTAAAGGGGGTGAAAATATTTCGGAATGTCTCAAAAGTTTGCATGCATGCTTGTTGATCGAATTGGCATCCAAATTTATGATCAAATTTAAATTCTAAGAAACTGCTCAAAAGCGAAACTCCGTCGTGCGGTTTCAACAGGGTTGGGCTTAAAGGTGGTCAAAATAGCTTGAAATGTCGTGAAATTTGGCGTGCATGCTTGTCTATCCAATATGTATCCAAACATATGATCAGGTTTAAATTCTAAAGATCTGGTTAAAGTTGAGACTACACCATGCAGTTTTGTTAGGGTTTTGCTTAAAGATGGAGAAAATAGCTTTCAACATCGTGAAAGTTGGCATCCACTCTTATTTTCCAAATGCAGATTTAAATCTATGATTAAATTTTAATTTTGAGAAATTAGTCAAACGTGAAGCTTCGTTATGCGGTTTTGCTAAGGTTGGGCTTAAAGGGGGTGAAAATATTTTGGAATGTCTCAAAAGTTTGCATGCACGCTTGTTGATCAAATTGGCATCCAAATTTATGAAAAAATTTGAATTCTGAGAAACTGTTCGAAAAGGAAACTCCATCGTGCGGTTTCAACAGGGTTGGGCTTAAAGGGGGTCAAAATATCTTGAAACGTCGCGAAAGTTGGCATGCATGCTTGTCTATCCAATATGCATCCAAACATATGATCAGGTTTAAATTCTAAGAATCTGGTCAAAGCTGAGATGGCATCATGCAGTTTTGTTAGGGTTTGGCTTAACGATGACGAAAACAGCTCTCCACATCGTGAAAGTTGGCATGCACTCTTATTTTCCAAATGCGGATTTAAATCTATGATTAAATTTTAATTTTGAGAAATTTCTCAAACGTGAAACTTCGTTGTGCGGTTTTGCTAAGGTTGGGTTAAAGGGGGTGAAAATATTTTGGAATGTCTCAAAAGTTTGCATGCACGCTTGTTGATCAAATTGGCATCCAAATTTATGATCAAATTTAAATTCTGAGAAACTGCTCGAAAGGAAAACTCCGTCGTGCGGTTTCAACAGTGTTGGGATTAAAGGGGGTCGAAATAGCTTGAAACATCACCAAAGTTGGCGTACATGCTTGTCTATCCAATATACATCCAAGCATATGATCAGGTTTAAATTCTAAGAATCTGGTCAAAGCTGAGACTACATGATGCAGTTTTGTTAGGGTTTGGCTTAAAGATGGCTAAAATAGCTCTCAACATCGTGAAAGTTGGCATGCACTCTTATTTTCCAAATGCGGATTTAAATCTATGATTAAATTTTAATTTTGAGAAATTAGTCAAACGTGAAAGTTCGTTGTGCGGTTTTACTAAGGTTGGGATTAAAGGGGGTGAAAATATTTTTGAATGTCTCAAAAGTTTGGATGCACGCTTGTTGATCAAATTGGCATCCAAATTTATGATCAAATTTAAATTCTGAGAAACTGCTCGAAGGGGAAACTCTGTCATGCAGTTTTAACAGGGTTAGCCTTAAAGGGGGTCAAAATAGCTCGAAACGTCGCGAAAGTTGGCGTGCATGCTTGTCTATCCAATATGCATCCAAACATATGATCAGGTTTAAATTCTAAGAATCTGGACAAAGCTGAGACTGCATCATGCAGTTTTGTTAGGGTTTGGCTTAGAGAGGGCGAAAATAGCTCTCAACGTCGTGAAAGTTGGCATGCACTCTTATTTTCCAAATGCGGATTTAAATCTATGATTAAATTTTAATTTTGAGAAATTAGTCAAACGTGAAACTCCGTTGTGTTGTTTTGCTAAGGTTGGGCTTAAAGGGGGTGAAAATATTTTGGAATTCCTCAAAAGTTTGCATGCACGCTTGTTGATCAAATTGGCATCCAAATTTATGATCAAATTTAAATTCTGAGAAACTGCTCGAAAGGGAAACGCCGTCGTGCGGTTTCAACATGGTTGGGCTTAAAGGGGGTCAAAATATCTTGAAACGTCGCAAAAGTTGGCGTGCATGCTTGTCTATCCAATATGCATCCAAACATATGATCATGTTTAAATTCTAAGAATCTTGTCAAAGCTGAGACTGCATCATGCAGTTTTGTTAGGGTTTGGCTTAAAGATGGCGAAAATAGCTCTCAACATCGTGAAAGTTGACATGCACTCTTATTTTCCAAATGTGGATTTAAATCTATGATTAAATTTTAATTTTGAAAAATTAGTCAAACGTGAAACTTCGTTGTGCGGTTTTTCTAAGGTTGGGCTTAACGGGGGTGAAAATATTTTGGAATGTCTCAAAAGGTTGCATGCACGCTTGTTGATCAAATTGGCATCCAAATTTATGATCAAATTTAAATTCTGAGAAACTGCTCGAAAGGGAAACGCCGTCGTGCGGTTTCAACAGGGTTGGGCTTAAAGGGGGTCAAAATATCTTGAAACGTCGCAAAAGTTGGCGTGCATGCTTGTCTATCCAATATGCATCCAAACATATGATCATGTTTAAATTCTAAGAATCTTGTCAAAGCTGAGACTGCATCATGCAGTTTTGTTAGGGTTTGGCTTAAAGATGGCGAAAATAGCTCTCAACATCGTGAAAGTTGACATGCACTCTTATTTTCTAAATGTGGATTTAAATTTATGATTAAATTTTAATTTTTAGAAATTAGTCAAACGTGAAACTTCGTTGTGCGGTTTTTCTAAGGTTGGGCTTAAAGGGGGTGAAAATATTTTGGAATGTCTCAAAAGGTTGCATGCACTCTTGTTGATCAAATTGGCATCCAAATTTATGGTCAAATTTAAATTCTGAGAAACTGCTCGAAAGGGAAACTCCATCATGCGGTTTCAACAGGGTTGGGCTTAAAGGGGATCAAAATAGCTTGAAACGTCGTGAAAGTTGGCGTGCATGATTGTCTATCCAATATGCATCCAAACATATGATCAGGTTTAAATTCTAAGAATCTGGTCAAAGTTGAGAATGCATCATGCAGTTTTGTTAGGGTTTGGCTTAAAGATGGCGAAAATAGCTATCAACATCGTGAAAGTTGGCATGTACTCTTATTTTCCAAATGCGGATTTAAATCTATGATTAAGTTTTAATTTTGAGAAATTAGTCAAACGTGAAACTTCGTTGTGCAGTTTTGCTAAGGCTGGGCTTAATGGGGCTGAAAATGTTTTGGAATGTCTCAAAACTTTGCATGCATGCTTATTGATCAAATTGGCATCCAAATTTATGATCAAATTTAAAATCTGAGAAACTGATCGAAAGGGAAATTCCGTCGTGCAGTTTCAACAGGGTTGGCTTTAAAGGGGGTCAAAATAGCTTGAAATGTCGCGAAAGTTGGCGTGCATGCTTGTCTATCCAATATGCATCCAAACATATGATCAAGTTTAAATTCTAAGAATCTGGTCAAAGCTGAGACTGCATTATGCAGTTTTGTTAGGGTTTGGATTAAAGATGGCGAAAATAACTCTCAACATCGTGAAATTTGGCATGCACTCTTATTTTCCAAATGTGGATTTAAATCTATGACTAAATTTTAATTTTGGGAAATTAGTCAAATGTGAAACTTCGTTGTGCGGTTTTTCTAAGGTTGGGCTTAAAGGGGGTGAAAATATTTTGGATTGTCTCAAAAGTTTCCATGCACGCTTGTTGATCAAATTGGCATCCAAGTTTATGATCAAATTTAAATTCGAAGAAACTGCTCGGAAGGGAAACTTCGTCATGCGTTTTCAACATGGTTGGGCTTAAAGGGGGTCAAAATAGCTTGAAACGTCGCGAAAGTTGGCATGCATGCTTGTCTATCCAATAGCTTGGAACGTCGTGAAAGTTGGTGTGCATGCTTGTCTATCCAATATGCATCCAAACATATGATCAGGTTTAAATTCTAACAATCTGGTGAAAGCTGATACTGCATCGTGCAGTTTTGCTAGGGTTTGGCTTAAAGATGGCGAAAATAGCTCTCAACATCATGAAAGTTGGCATGCACTCTTATTTTCCAAATGCGGATTTAAAGGTATGATCAAATTTTAATTTTGAGAAATTAGTCAAACGTGAAACTTCGTTGTGCGGTTTTGCTAAGGTTGGGCCTAAATGGGGTGAAAATATTTTGGAATGTCTCAAAAGTTTGCATGCACGCTTGATGATCAAATTGGCATCCAAATTTATGATCAAATTTAATTCTAAGAAACTGTTCGAAAGGGAAACTACGTTGTGTGGTTTCAACAGGGTTGGGCTTAAAGGGGGTCAAAATAGCTTGAAACGTCATGAAAGTTGGTGTGCATGCTTGTCTATCCAATATGCATCCAAACATATGACCAGGTTTAAATTCTAAGAATCTGGTCAAAGCTGAGACTGCATCATGCAGCTTTGTTAGGGTTTGGCTTAAAGATGGCGAAAATAGATCTCAACATCATGAAAGTTGGCATGCACTCTTATTTTTCAAATGCGGATTTAAATCTATGATTCAATTTTATTTTTGAGAAATTAGTCAAACGTGAAACTTCGTTGTGCGGTTTTGCTAAGGTTGGGCTTAAAGGGGGTGAAAATAGTTTGGAATGTCGCAAGAGTTTGCATGCATGCTTGTTGATCAAATTGGCATCCAAATTTATGATCAAATTTAAATTGTGAGAACCTGCTCGAAAGGGAAACTCCGTCGTGCGGTTTCAACAGGGTTGGGCTTAAAGGGGGTCAAAATAGCTTGGAACGTCGCCAAAATTGGCGTGCATGCTTGTCTATCCAACACGCATCCAAACATATTGTCAGGTTTAAATTCTAAGAATCTGGTCAAAGCTGAGACTGCATCTTGCAGTTTTGTTAGGGTTTGGCTTAAAGATGGCGAAAATAGCTCTCAACATCGTGAAAGTTGGCATGCGCTCTTAT